>VYXH01005741.1:83007-227114 GCA_013397275.1 Burhinus bistriatus | reverse complement strand
GGTCTCTTCGTTCCCCCGCACCCTCTGGGGGACTCACGGTGTGGGGACGCCTCTGTGGGCGGCAGGGATCCCCGTGCGGGGGCGGATCCCAAGTGGAGGGGGACAGGGGGACACCCGAGTGGGACTGAGCCCGGGGACAGGGACAGCTGCGTGGGGCCAGGGCCTGGGTGGGGCGGCTTCTGCGTGGGCCCCAGCCGGCACTGCGTTGTGCGACTGTCTGCAAACTTGCTGCTCTTGAAAGGGCTTTATTTTCTGGTGGCTTTAACTTCAAGCTTGATATTTCACCGTGGTCTGCAATACCTTTCTGGTGTCACCTGAGGTTTGCTTCCCTTTACTGTACACCGGCTTGGGTCTTCCTGCTTTGGGGCTTTACAGAGCGGTGCTCGTGAGGCCTCCAGCTCACACACAGGGTGCTTCACTTGCTCAGTTAGCTAATTTAAGCATTTTATGAGTGTTGACTGAAATTCCAACTGTAAGAATCACTGTTTCGGTTTGTTAGTGTGCTGTCCTTGTGTGGCCAAGAAATGATTTCCAGTTCCAACTTAACTGTGTGCTGCCTCTTGTTTGTGAGTTTTTGATACTGTCACGGTCAGATCTTTTCAGCGTCTTCAAGTGCTTGTTTGACTACAGGCAAGTTGTGCCATGTTGTCATTTAGGCAAACTCGACACCCACAAGTCCATGGGCCCTGATGGGATGCTCCAACGAGGCTGAGGGAGCTCGCAGATGTTATTGCGAAGCCACTCTCCATCACCTTTGAAAGGTTATGGAGAACAGGAGAGTGCCTGAGGACTGGAGGAAAGCCAATGTCACTCCAGTCTTTAAAAAGGGGAAGCAGGAAGACGTGGGAAACTACAGGCCAGTCAGCCTCACCTCCATCCCTGGAAAGGTCATGGAACAGCTCATTCTGGATGTCATCTCTAAGCATGTAGAGGAAAAGAAGGTTATCAGGAGTGGTCAACACGGACTCACCAAGGGGAAATCGTGCTTGACCAATCTGGTAGCCTTCTATGATGGCNGGAGTACTGTGTCCAGGTCTGGGCTCCCCTGTTCAAGACAGACAGGGAACTACTGGAGACAGTCCAGCAGAGGGCTACGAAGATGATCAGAGGACTGGAGCATTTCTCTTATGAGGCAAGGCTGAGAGACCTGTGCCTGTTTAGCCTGGAGGAGACTGAGAGGGGTTCTCATGAATGCTTATCAATATCTAAAGGGTGGGCGGGTGTCAAGAGGCCAGACTCTTTTTCAGTTGTGCCCAGTGACAGTACAAGAGGCAACAGGCACAAACTTGAACATAAGAAGTTCCACCTGAACATGAGGAAAAACTTCTTTACTTTGCGGGTGGCAGAACACTGGAACAGGCTGCCCAGAGAGGTGATGGAGTCGTCTTCTCTGGAGATATTAAAAATCCACCTGGAAGCAATCCTGTGCAACCTGCTCTAGGTGAACCTGCTTTAGCAGGGGGGTTGGACTAGCTGATTTCTAGAGGACCCTTCCAACCCCTATCGTTCGGTGATTCTGTGATATGTGGTTATATCTGAGCAGATATTTTGGAAGCCATGCTCCTGTATGCCTGTGCCTCAAAACAGAAGTGCTGGGTCTTACTATACAGCCAGCATTAGTAGCCCTTCTCTTTTTGAGTGCACCTCACTGTAAGTAGCGTTCATAAGACACCAAATACGTGAACCTGCCTGATTCGACAGTGTTGGCAGGGTGCAGGTGTGCTCATCCATGTAATAACTGATGCTCAGGTATGGGTTTAATTGCCTAATTAAGACTAAATATATGGCAGATATTTTGCCTGCTGATTTCCCCACCACCACTCTCTTTCTTTTGCAGAGCCTGGATTTCTGGAGGCTGCTCTACGCTCTTCTGAAACAAATCCACGGAGGCAAGTGGACTGAGTCTGATGCCATAGGTAACCTACTCAGTCTGGCTGACTGTGATTTCCATCTGTCCCAGGGAAATACTGGGAGTGGTTTTGTAGCATCTTTTCTTTGGCTCCTTGCAGCCTGTCAGGAGCGCTCCATTTTGAATACCTGTGCCACCAACTTACTGTTGCATCACAGCTGTGCATGCAGGTTTACTCCTCTTCAGCTTGCTTTGTCCAGGAAACTGGGATGTTCTTGCATCTGCTAGGGGCTCTTGCTTCCCTTTGATATTTTACTGCAGATAAATCTTTGCAATGATCTTACACGTTCTCAGCATCTGCAGAGATAATTACAGAAATAGATTTGTTTTTCCTTTGATTCCTTCTTTCCCCATTCCACACGTGATGCATGATTCTGTGGTTAATTTAATTAAAGTTCTAGACAAAACAAAGTAAAGTGTGTGTGAATATCTCTGTGGACAGTGCCACTATTCCAGAGAGAAGCTGAATGCATGCTGGCTTCTCACAATGACAGAGCGCTATTTACTTCTTAAATGTATGTTATTCCAAGTACGATACTACTCCCCAGACTTCTCTCTTAAAAGATGTCTATCTAGAGCCCTTTCATTGTCAGAGGAAGTTTTGAGAATGGAATTGTCTGTGATGGATCGAGGTCTCCTCAGACTTAGAATTGCCTTTTGCCATTGAAAGCAAAAAAACCTAAGTACGTTGTTTTAGCCCCTGAAGAGCTGGGAATCTGATGACTCTGTAAATGGAGTTAAAAATGGCTAAGCATTGTGGACGATATCTCTCAAGGAGTGTGGAGCAAAACCAGCATAGCTTTGCTGGTAGCTCAGCAGGAAATCAGCATGGTTCTGTGTTACTCACAGGACTGCTATTTTTCATTCAGCTGTTCTTGCTTTTCTGCTCATCCACAATCCGCTGTGTATGGTAACTCAATTTATTGGCTGTGTCCGACAGCTGCTTTGAGGTGGTCCTGCACAAGTGCAGCCTCATTGAATCCTGGCTGCTCCCATGCTAACGGCTTGTAGCATTTGGAGACAGGATTTCCATGTGCATATGGCGGGTTGTGCTGGCTCTAGAGAGAGCAAACCCAGCCTGGGCTGGTAGATTGCAAGGTAGGAACGTGTGGTTCTGCTCAGAACTGCTGAGCTGATTTTTAAGAAACTTGTTTAGTCTCAACTCGGTGATTAAAGCTGAAACTCAGGTTTCAGTTTTTCAAATTGCACTGATTACCTTTGCTTGGCCAGGTGAATGACTTGTCTGCTGTGAAATGCATCTGCTGTGAAAACAGTATTTTACTGCCTTTTTTTCTCTGTCTCTGCTCTGGAGCACTTATGGTCTTTCCTGTATTTATTTCATGGAAATGAAGTAGAAGCCTTGGGCGTAGGGAGTAAATAACTCAGGTTTGCACGGGATCCTGTAGCACCACAAAGAATTGAAATGGATTCCTTTAATCCGTGTCTGGTGCTTTAGTCCACAGATCAGGAATTCCTTTCTTTGCTATTTTTGTACAGCCTCTTAGCTAAAACAAGGAGAGCTGCAGTTGCCGGATCCCAGAGGGATGCTGTGAAGACTCCTTCAGTATCACAGTTACTGTGTGCGTAGGCATAGGAACAGCTTTCTGGAAAAGAGAACCTATACTCAAATGGTGTTGTACCCTTCCTTTTTTTTTAGGCTAAAAGTTCTTCCAAAGGAAATACTAAGCTTTGGCCTGTAGTCTGTGTGTGATGTTGGGGTCCTCACTACTCTGTAGAGTGAGACCTACGTTTCAAGGACTGCATTCCAGATGTTGGGCCATTTGCAGTTGTGAGGAGCTACAAGAAAGCAGTGCGTTGCAAGGACAGAATGCTCCGACATTTTGCCCATAGAAAAGGACAGATTTTTCCAGAAATTTTTTCCTTAATCTGGGAAGTCCTTTCTGTCAAGTGACTTTCGAAATTGCACCTGTTTCGAGTTAGTTTTCATTAGTCAGCTTTTGATCTGGTCTTGTCATCTGGGTGAATTTTAGAGGAGATTAAATTTGCTTTGAATAGAACAGCTACTAGTTTTTCCCTTGTCATGGTTGTGATGTGATATTGTTTAGAAAACTTCCTGTATTGTGTTTTTAAATGGTTGATGTATTTTATTGCCTAGCTAGCAGAAAATAAAATATTTGAAAAAATCACATATAAAAAAAATCCACACAATTTGATATTTTAAAATGTAGGAACTATTGCTTTCGTGCAAGAAGAAACTGGAGACCACACTGAAGCCTGTCAGTCAGTGGTTATAAAATTCTGCAAATGACTCTTGGTTTCTCATTTTGGAAGAATTTTTTTCCTTGCACAGTAAAAAACACTGTAAACTTTGGTGAGAAGCCATTAATACACTCCAGCCCCTTAAACATGTCAGAACAATGGGTCTCTCGTCAGTGGAGTATGAGTCAAAGTAAGCTGTGTAATAGTACTCTGGGCATAACCTTACTGATGAAGTCATGATTGGTGGTTTCATGCTGCTTTTTCTATTAGCTCTCTATCAGGCTGAGAGCTGATAGACTTGGTTAACAACCACACCAGGTAGCAGTACAATATACGTTTAGGTAGTTGGAGGAAATGTTTCTTTTCTGGAGTCACAATTAATTTTTTTATAGTATGGGAAAGAGGACTGGAGCTGCAATATATTTTTGTTTGTTTGACAAAGAAGCAGAAAATGTTCTTCTGCAGCAGTAGTTTCCCATAACACCACTACCTATGCAGGTGTTTCTTGCCTGAGTGCATTAAGTAATGTATCTGTGTCTGTTCTTGTACTTGATTTAGGTCCTTTCCATCTTAACCTGCCAGGCTAATGCATAACCCTTATTTAAATATCATGTTGTAATTCACTGAAAATATTCTGCAGGATTCATAAAGTGGAAGAGCACAGCTTGAGTATAGTTTTAAGAGAGCTGAACCCTGAGGTTCATCCATAGCTTGGTCTTACTTGCTGAATGTACTGTTGTGGTTTGGGCCAGATTGGCCCAATCAGGTGGAATGACAGATGCTCGCTCTGTCTCCTGCCCCACTTCGAAGGGAGGCAGGAGAGAGAGAGAAAAAGAGAGACTTAAGAGTTTAGAAGGAACTAAACTACTTTAATGAAATATTAATAATAAAAAGAAAATAATGAAATATATACAAAACCGTATCAAGCTCACAGGATGATGATCATGTCACCAGCAGGCACTGGGGAAGTCCCAGACTCAGTGACGGATGGGAACTGGATTCCAGATCTGGATTCAGGATCGGGATCAAAGGCAGACAAAGAGAGAGAGTCCCCCTGGGATGCCGGCCATTGAAGAAAGAGAGCTGACCCTTTGATCCCTCAGCTTTTATACTGAGCATGAGGCAGATGGGATGGAATGCCCTGTTGGTCAGTTTTGGGTCACCTGTCCTGTCCGCTCCTCCCCACAGGTGTGACCCCTCTACGCTTTTCCGCCTCCAGCCCTCCAACGGGGTAAATAACAAAGTTGGCTGGCCTTGGGTGTTATAGCAATAAGTATAAGCAAGAGCCTCTCTGCATACCGTTCCTTGGCATCAACTATAAACATGGGTCTTATCACTCTGAGAGTGAAGAGTTTTCTGCACCACATGCTGTTAATTTCAGCAGTTAGAAGAGGCCTAGCTAAAAAGTAAAGTTACTGAACAAGATTGGTCCTGTTTTACCTCAAACAAGGACATGTAGTTTTATAAATAACGTGCATGCAGAAGGGGATTAGTTGGAAGGACTGTGTGGGTCTTTCTCTGTAAATTGCCTAATCCTAATGAAATGTCGTAAGAAGACGTTCTCAAAGAGGAGATGTTTGAGTGACTGGTGTTATCTGCTATCTGACTGATGGTTTCTCCTCTCTCTTGGCTGCACATTGTGGAGGAATCCGTCTTGGTCTTGGATACGTAATAGCCTCTACTGCCATTCATGTGAGCACTGTTTCCTTGTAAGCAGAGCACTGTAGAGATGAGGAAAACTAAGTGACTTGTCTAAGGTCATGGAAAGGCTCTTTGAGCCTCAGTTCCAGATGCATGCTTTGACCACTCACCCACAAGGCCTGCCTGATACTTGCACCAATTGTCCCCTCTCAGGTGAGGGCAATATGTTGCAGAAGGAGTGATGAAATGGGGGGAGATAAAGGACCAGAGCAAGACAGAAATTCAGGTGGTGAAGTGCCTTGGTGGATCTGGTCCCGAGTAGTATTTCAGAGAAGGAAAATTGTGATAAAGGAAAAAAACACTTGGCTTGCTCTCTCTTCCTTCTGTTTGATATGTCATTTCTTGGGGAGCTCCCTAAACTGCAGGTGGCAGCATGTGATGCTTGTTTGCTTTGAAAAAGGAGGAAAGTACATACTGATCTTCCTTCCTTTTGGAGTATTTCTGCCTTTACCTGTTCCTTTCTTGACAAATGCACAAAGAAAAGGAAAGGGCAACATGAAAACCTAGCTCATGTGAAAATGTTCAAGAGCGATCAAAATAAAATCCCTCATATCTGAGTGCTCCCCCTGTGCATGAGGGATTGGAGCACATATCTGCAGCAAGATTTTTAGTAAACCATAGGCATTTCTGCCACCTTAGCATCGTGCAGGGAAGCTGCTTATTTTTACATTCACAGGTTCTGCAAAAAGAGCAAACAGAGTGATTTAGATGTTTGTGTTTCTTTTTTGTGTCTGTAATGCAGAAACAAGCTAGTTTTAAAACCAGTTGTCCAACTGTCATGTGTCTCCGCAAAGGCTCTGATACACAAAACACTAATTCTGCAAAAAATTAGTAGCTCTGCACCATTGTCACCTGCTTAATCATGCTCCTGATGTTGTTTTTAGTTCTTCAGTCATGGTTAATGTCTTTGTCAGGAATTCATTTGTAGCTGTCACGTGGCCAGTCATGTATTCCTTCTCCTTCTGCTGATGTGTAGTAACCTGTATAACAGTTTCGGCTGTGTATTTGGACTGAGGAGCACTCTGGAAGTAGGTATATCTCCTTAGGAATCTGCAATCTTGTTTCTCTAAATCCTAAAGTTGGTCAAACAGTGCAAACAATATACCTTCCTCTGGTTTGTCAAGGTGCAAAGGGCTTGATGGCTCGTAACGACTACCAGCTCCTTCCAGCCTCAGCAGAGCTGTAGCAATGTACTGCTCCTATAGGGTTACTAGCCTAGCTCAGCTTATAGCTCATCCCTGTGTCTTGGCTTTGCATTACTTTTGGTGGTTAAGACTCCTTTAGCATTTTGCAAATCAAGCTAAATCAACCACTCTTCACTGTGAGAGTCTCTTGTAATTAACAAATTCCTTTTGAGAGCAACAGGATTTTTTTGTTTTTTGTTTTGAAGCTGGTCATTTTGTGGTTTTTGAGCTGTAGTAGTCGATACCAGACAAAGAAAGATTACAATATGTGTGAATGCTAAGGGATGCTTTTACCACAAGTGGCAAGGAGGAGGCAGGTGAGTGTGTAAGGAATTGATATGTTAATTAAGGAGAGCAGTGACAATCCCTGATTGTACGAGATTTGTACTGCCTGTTATTTTTGTGTGTGTGAGTGTGTACCTTTTTTATGCAACTCTATAGAGATACTGAAGCGTTACCCTGGAAGAGGGGAACAGCTTTCTTCCTTACTTTGTAAGAATGCCTAAACGGAATCAAACTGAAAGTTCCTCTAGCTCCATCCAGCTGTGGCAGCTGTCAAAAGTGGATGCCCAGGGGAAAGGAAAAAGCAAATACAGAAGGATGCTTTCAGGGAGTTATTCTTTCAGCCTCTGGTAATTTACATCTCAGACTTCCCAAGCCAGAGAGGATACCTTTCTCTTTTATCAGCTTCTATGAACTCTTCCATAAATCCAGTTCCTCCTTGAGCCTGTGTAACTATCAGTGTCCATAATGTCCCATGGTCAGTAATTACGGAGCTTTGCTGTATGTCTGAAGAACATCTCTTTAGCTTGTTTTGACTCACATGCTTGCTAACTTTGGCTCACAGTTCTTGTATTGAATGTCATGCAAAGACATTATTCCCTATTCACTCATTTCACAGCACTCATGGTTTTAAAGAATTTTGTCATATCCATTCTTGGTCATCTTCTTAGCCTACATCATCAGTTCTTACAATGAAGCTGTTCTGTACTTGTGATCCTACTTGTCCTTTCTCTTTGGTTTTTTTCCAAGTCTTCTGTAGCCTTTGTGGGACTGAAGAAATAAAATAACACTGTGAATTTGAGATGTGGGGTCACAGTGGATATAGACAACAATATCATGTTGTTCCCTGTGTTCTGTTTAGTTTCCTTTCTAGTTTCTCACATTCAGTTTGCTTTTGGATGCATATGAGAACTAAGTGTGATATTGTCGTGAAAAATCTTATCATCTAAGATTGTGTTCCTGAGTCCAGTGGTCAGCTCCAAGCCCATTGCTATGTCAGTAAAGTTGGGATTGTTTTTCCCTTCTGTGCATGATTTTTTGTTTTTTCTAAAAAGAATTTTATCTGTCATTTTAAAGATTGGGCTCAGTAGGTTCTGCAATCCTTCACAATCTGCCTGCATTCCTTACTACTGAGTAATACCACATCAGCACCAAATTTTCTGTCACTATCACATTGTCCGTGTGTCATTTTGAGCTGGTTGGACAGCAACTGTTTAGCACCATGCCCTCATGTGAAACCACCATTTGTTCCTACCCTCTGGTTCTTGTCTGCTAGGCACTTGTCATTGATTCAAGGGGCTTCCCTTCCCCTCCACCGCAGTGGCTTAGTTTCTTTGTGCTAGTTGAATCCCACTGAGAAGTCTAAATGACCTGCACTGGTTGAATCTTTCTTAATTGCTCGCCTGTTGTTGCCTTTGGAGAACTCCAGTAGGTTTTTGAGCAGGACTTCCTTTTAAAATAACTGGTTGTTCTTCCCCAGTATGTATTGTTTATCGTTGTGCCCCCTAATTGTGTTTGTTATTATAGTTTTGACTTAGTACAGAGCTGAGGCTTACTGGTTAGAAGCTTTTTAAATAATAATTTTCTCTGTGTTTCCTCAGTATTTTACAGTTCTGTAGTGCCTGTCTTGTGGTTGTCAGGTAACATTTGCTGGTGTGAAGGAATACGGATCAGAGCATTCCTGAGAATTAAATAGTCCATGTGGTCTCGTGTGCAGTGTGGTGTGCTGCATTATCTCTGCCTGCTCACTGGTGCTCAGAGATTTGCAGCATGCTGTGAACTCCTATCTCTAAATTCCAGTTTCATTCAGGAGTAAAGTGACTCAGTGTTTACTAATTCATAGCATGCTTGGTGGCTCATAAAAAATGAATAGGTGAATTGGAGTCCTTTTATCGTGGGGATGGCTATTTACCTTTCTTGCCATTGTTAATCTCCCAGAGACCATTACTGGACTTGACTCCACTTTGAATTTCTTCTTTTCGCTTAGCAGTAGTTCCTGTAGATCAGAATGGGGCAGCATAAGGAGGGCTTTTACCTTTTAACTCCTGTCCTTTACCAGTTGTTGATAAAGACTAGTCTCCACTGTCCTCCACTAATCACAGAATGGTTTAGGTTGGAAGGGACCCGTAAAGATCATCTAGTTCCAACCCCCCTGCCATGGGCAAGGACACCTCCCAACAGACCTGGTTGCTCAAAGCCTCATCCAACCTGGCCTTGAACACTTCCAGGGATGGGGCATCCACAGCTTCCCTGGGCAACCTGTTCCAGTGCCTCACTACCCTCATAGTGAAAAATTTCTTCCTGAGATCTAATCTAAATCTACCCTCTTGCAGTTTGAAGCCATTACCCCTCGTCCTATCACTAGATGCCCTTGTAAAAAGTCCCTCTCCAGCTTTGTTGTAGGCCTCTTTCAGATACTGGAAGGCTGCTATAAGGTCTCCCCGGCTGAACAACCCCAACTCTCTCAGCCTGAGATCAAGGCTAATCTCAGGCTTGATTAAAAATCTTGCTGTCAGAGGAGGCAGCAATTTCTGGAACTGAATGGGTAAATGCATTCAGTAGTGCAGTGTGTTATTCTTCATTGTTTTCTTCTTTTCAGATAACCAAATTAGGTTTGTAAAATCAGCGTTGTGGTACCATGGCTATGGCAGGCCAGAACTCTATCGGCTCCCCTCCGACGGCTCAGCAGGTAGTCGGGAGCTGCTGCTGGCATTTTCCTGGCTGCTGCACAGAATCAGCCTCTTGGAGCAGCTCTTGGCTCGGAACAGAGTAAAGACTGGGGATGAAACTTCTGCGTGCACGGTGAGCATGTTTGTGACCTTCCACCTTATCTGTCCACAAGTAATGTTCTGTGACACACTGCTAGTGTGTAATGTGTGGTATCCTGGTATCTTTATGAATAAATGCCTTACTCCAGCTTTAAAAAACTTAAAGGGTCCAGCATCTGGAACGTGTTTTCTTTCCCTTCTCTAAACTTTCTGTGTGCAGGTGATCTGGGTTCCTTCTCTTAAACTCCCACCCCTGCCTGAATTCCCTGCTTTTTATTTCCAGTATAGGTGAAACGGGTGTGGAGGAGTACAAGTAAGCGAATTTGATCTCTGTTCTTCTGAGTTTTGTTTTGCAGACTGTGGTGGTGCTACAGTGTAGGCAAACAGGTTTTCTGTGAATGCTGGGTATGTTGACACTGGGTAGAGGAAGTAATCCTGAGGCAAATAGCACTTTAAAAATATCAAGATCTCAGATGGCAGCTACTGCTCTTGGGGTAACTAATGACCTTGTAGCCTTCTTGAGAGCACAGTGGGATATGTTGTTGTTCCCATCAATAAAAAGATTTTAGCACGTAGGAAGCCTGCTGTGAAGTAGGCTAAGGATAGCTGTATGTCTGCTTTAGCTGCAATATATGTATGTGATCAAAAGGAAAAAAAAAAAAGGGGGCAAAAAACCTCACAAAACCACAGTCTAATAATGTTTGGTAATACTGCTTTTAAAATCTATTCCTTGCATTTAAGACTGCATGCACATGTACAGACAATTGCTCCGGAGCATAAAGTGAGAAGCTCAGGAGAGAAGATGGTTTTTTTCCATGTTTATATCTTGTTTGTTGCAAATAAACCGTCCCTGCTGTTAACACAACAGATCACATAGGCTGAATTTAAACTGATCAGTGCAATGTGTTAGTGTATCTGAGGCCTGTCTAGGTGGTTGAGTTTTAAGTCATTTTCATCTGCTCAGACATTAATTACTGGTTAGTTTGGTTCAGAATTACAGGCTCACAGAACTGTCTTATTTTTTGGCAAAGGACATTGAAGGTCAGAAACCCTACCTGCTGATGTCTTGTAATGTCTAAGACCTTGTGGTCTTCATGGTCATGTATACGTACTCCCTTAGACTGTAGGCTGCCTGGTTTTCTAAGAAACTTTCTAGGGGACAGCAAAGCAGGAAAGTGAGAGTTTGGAAAGCTATGATATAGATACAGTGTCTTCAGAAGGAAAACACTTGTACAAACGGAAAACAGTTCAAAGGGAAGAGTCACCTTTGTAACATTATTAACAGTATTTTGAGAAAAAGGACCACTCTTGCTACACTGCAGTTGTTTGCTGCACAGAATAGGGAGCACAACAGGCTGCGCTTGGTGCATGGATGTGCATGGTGGTGCCCTCTGATGATGCGAAGGCTGCCTTGAGACTTTAGGAAAAATACTTCTGGAGAACTTATTACTTTATTCTTCTCTTTCTTGTTTTTCTTCTGTGGTAGCAGGTTATTTTTTGTGTCCTTAATTTCTGTTACAAAAGAGTGATGAGTGTAGTGCAGCAGCACCATGAATTCAGGAAATGGGGCAGTGCCTATGTTGTTTTCTCTGAAGGTCTTAAGTTTTGCATTTTCCAAAAAGTGATGAAAGAACTATGATAATACAATGTTATCTCTCATGGCCACACAGAGGCACACTAAGAAATTTATTGCTGTGCCTTTCACTGCACTTCTAACCTGCCCTACCTGTATTTCTCAAAAAGCATGGAATATGTGTTTCATGTTTTTATCCAATAACTGTCCGAAACAGTGTTTGATAAGGTTTGCATGTCTGGGTTTTTTTTTTTCAATAGGCTAGACAAAAGTTTTATAGACTGGGAGTTGGTGTTAGCGTATGTGTGTAAAGCTCATTGTGTTAACAGCAACATTTCTTGTTTGGTGTTCATCTAGCAATTTTTCATGCTCCAATAAAAATAATGTTCATGGGGGAAAAAAATGATAGAATGTAGTTACAGCTAACAATGTGTAAATGGTGTGTTTTGTGATTCTGCATCACAAAAAAGTTAAACAGAGTTGTGAGGGAAATGTCTTATCTTTTATTTGATCAACTAGGCATTGCAAAACCAATAAATTCAACCAGTAAGACCCAACCAAATTAAGATTTATGAATGCACAGTTAAGGAGGTAATGGTGAGTGTGAAGGAGAAGGTAGGTGGGTCATGCACCTCATTTTAAGTCATCTGTTCCTTGTAAATCACTCATGAAAGCCTGTTGTTTGTTGCATAAAAGTGTGATAGTTTTCTTTTTGTTATATATTTGATAGCTGTTGTTATTTTATGGAGTACCTTCACGTGGCAAAGTCTACTCATCAGTCAGACAGCGTTCAACAATATAGCCCCTAAAATCACAGTAAGAAAGGAAGAAGGCGAGGGTGTGAGTTTGATACCTGACATCTTGTGAGTTAAAGTCCAACTTGAACAATAGGGCAACAAAGATGCTTGGGGGATTGGAGCACCTCCCTTATGAGGAAAGGCTGAGAGAGCTGGGACTCTTTAGCCTGGAGAAGAGAAGGCTGAGGGGAGACCTTATTCTTGCTTCTAAGTATCTAAAGGGTGGGTTGGAGGAGGATGGAGGCAGACTCTTTTCAGTGGTTCCCAGTGACAGGACAAGGGGCAATGGGCACAAGTTGGAACATAGGAAGTTCCATTCAAACATAAGGAAAAACTTCTTTACTTTGAGGGTGACCAAGCACTGGAAGAGGCTGCCCAGGGAGGTTGTGGAGTCCCCTTCTGAGGAGATTTTCAAGACCCATCTGGATGCAGTCCTGAGTAATGTGCTCTAGGCATTCCTGTGTCAGCAGGGGAGTTGGACTAGATGATCTCTAGAGGTCCCTTCCAACTCTAAAAAATTCCGTGATTCCGTGAATTGAAGCGCTGGGATTTTGACTCTGGGAATGTTAAATACCAGGCATTTGTGATACTTAAGCTGAAGTATTGGAAGATGTGTAACAAATTGTAAAGGCATTGCTAAACGTGCCAGAGATGTAACATGCCAGTCGTAACTCTCTTCTATTTAAGTAAATTGAAGGAAGAAGGTAAAAGAAGAGGAAAAAAGCTTCACTAGAGAAAGATCTGTCTCAAAAAAGAAGAAAGAGAAGGAAGTGCTCTTTAAAACAACTGAAATTCTCAGCTGAGAAAGAGCTTAAAATCTTCCACCACATGGAGTATTTTTTTTTTTAAATGTTTGTAAACAGTTGAAAATATTTTCCTGAAATGAAAATGTTGCAAAACAAAAATCCATGAAATACTATTTGGTTCAGTGCATTGCTGAGATCTCTGCTAAAATCAGCAAAGCATGAAAGCCAGTACTTACTGGCAAAGCACATCTGTTGGTCTACTAGTGAGAATAAATGTGAAGAAAATCCTTACCCTTTGTCTTCATCTAAAAAAATGGAGTCTCAAGAACTGTAGGCATAATGTAGTTCAAACTGATATTCATGTGATTTGCTTTTAAAATTTTGACTGAAAAGCGGACAGGATCTGTTGTATGAAGAAGAGAGAACACAGCTAATCCCTAAATTAAGGGTGCAATTGTGTTCTGACTATTCTTTCAGCCTAAGTTTGAAACAAAGCCTGCAGCCTGCTAAATTGCTGATGATATGCCAAATACCCAACATATCAAGGGCCAATTAAATTAATTCCTTTCATTTCATTTCAGATTACCACTCTCTGGCCTTTTCTTCTTTGCAGTTCCTTAGCAACACAGTTTTCTTCCCCTGCAAATTGAACACTTCCATCAGCTCTAAAGGATTTCAGGCTTGTTATTTATAGAGGGACAAGGGTATTCGTGACACATGATGGACATGGAGCTCAGCGGCTGTAAGGAATTCATAATCTTAAGATCCTGAGCTGGGGAAGGCTTCCACAAGCTTAATTTTACATGCACTTCCATCTTCAGAATCAAAAGTTAAGTGATTCCTAAAATTATAAACTAAACATCGGTGAAAGCATGATGAAAGGGTGTTAAGGTGGTAGGAGGTAGTGCTTAATGTGGCTAATGTAATTAAAACTAATCTTGAGGTAGTTGTTGGTAAGGTTGGGTATGTTTAGTAGCCCAGGATGGTTATATGGGTTGACTGCTTTTGTGTGTTAGGTAAGAAAATCCTTCAGGGCACCTTGTCTTGTGTGGCTTGCTTTTTTGGAAGGGCAGTGCTGCAGTCTTTCCTGAGCCAGGGCACTGCTTGCCTGCTGCAGGATGCCCCAGCGAGCAGGACTGAAGGAGCCACTACCCTCTCTAGCCTTCCACCCGGGGCTCTCTTCCAGTATATGGAGTTGATAAACTGAGGGGAGTGACAGTTAAAAGAGCTGACTGGAGCCCATGTTGCTGAGCAGGAGAAACAGGAGAGGAAAGAGGGGATCGATGGTGGATGTCAAATCCTACTACCTGGCTGCTGTAGTGCCAGTCCCTTCTCTGAATTTAGTGTGCTCATCTGTCAGTAGGTTGGTGACTCCAGAGGCAGTAAGTGAAAGTTCAAACCTTGCATTGGTCAACGCTTTAAACCTCATTGGAGGTTCACATCGATTTACAGAAGTGTCTACTTGGGAATTCTTGCCTGTTGTTACTGCCTTAAAGTACTGGGCGATTAATTGATGGACATTGTCTTCAAAGGCTTTTTACAACCCTTGTGGATTTCTGTCTGAAATATGCACTCCTGTGATGTCTGTTTTAACGTCCTTTCTTGCTTTGGTACTCAGGTACATGCAGATTATTCTCAGGTGCCGTTCATTGAGTCCTATTTACACATGAAAACCCTAGAGTACAAAACACATCTGTAGGTAAAACTCTGTCCCTCACTGAACCTGTAAGGCAGACCTGGGGAGTTCTCTTTCTCTCTAAGAAGCAGATAACTGATATAAACCTGCCTTTTTAGCACATTCAGTATTTGACTTATTTTTTCTTTGCCTTGCTTTTTAAATTTTAGTGATATCGTCACAGCTTTCTCCAAATCTATGATGGTTTGTGCAGATAATGGCAGTAGTCTGTGAGCACGTATTCTTTCTGTTTCCAGGGAGGAATACTGCCTGTACTGGTATTATTTCTACAGCTGAAATTAATCTATCTGTGCCCCATAATTTAATTATGTGTGGAGGCTGTTGAGTTTTTTAGATGGTGGTAGCGATGTTATATCCCTCATCATCACCAGGATATGTTGTACAAACACTGATTCTTGGTTCCGCTAATTCTGTCTGCTTGCTGCTTGCCCTCTGAGTGAAATTGGATGCCCCTCCCCTTTTGGGAATTTATAATAATCAACAAATAGAGCTATTATGGCTATTACAGTTGGAATTCATGCGTGTCTGTCTAACATGTCAAAGTGAACTCAGTTTAATTACTTCTGGTGAGGAAAAATAAAACTAAACATGCCTTCTGACTCTTAGGTTTGCAATTTGATTAATCTTTCGTTTGTCATGGTCTAGCTTGGCTCACTGGCTATTTCCAGTATAGCGTAAGGCTTATGCTTGGTCTAATGTTGTTGTTGATGTGCCTTTCTCTTACAGAAATCTTGACCGTCACTGCTGTTCCATAAACCATGTTATTAGAGGAAAGTGTTAACGTAGCAGACAAGCTTGATGTTACCCCCAGCAGAAAATCAGGAAACCTTTGGCACTAGTGTCAGTAAATATACATTTTCTGGGTGTTTTTCCCCTCTTCATCTATTCCAGTGGGGGTGGAGGAGGGAATTTTATTAACCTATCGATTCTGACTCAGAAGCGTGATTACTTTCCAGATCTTTATGGGCTATATTAGTCTGTCAGCTTTCATTTTTTGGTTTTCCTCCCTTATTCCCTGGGCTTACACTTCTATTCTCTTTGTCCTCCTGTCTTCCTAGTAACTCTCACCATTTATCTTTTTGCCCTTTTTTGCTACTATTGTTGCCGTACTCAGTAGCTGCTAAGGAACACTTTTTTTAAAAGCTGTCCCTGAAACCTAAACAGAGGGCACAGGATCCCTGAAGTTTCTCCTGCAGAATTTCCCTCGCCTCATTTTTGCCAGCAAGCAGTGCTGCTTTGCTCGCGGCAGCCTGATGTGTTTGGTGTGTGCTGCACCCCTCTCCACACCGCCTCTGCTGGGGTAGCACCAGGACCGGACCTTTGCAGCTCACTGGGCTCCTGTGTGGCTGACAAGTCTATTGTAGCACTCTTGTTGCACTGCTACCCACCCTGTAAAAACTCCTACCAGAAACTAAGGGAGAAAAACGCTTGAATTTTGCTTTTCTGCCTTTTGTACTTTTTAAAGTCACTTCTGGAATAGGTAACTATTGAACCCTGAAGTGTTAATTTTTGTCTTCAGTTACTGATGTTGCCTGTAGGCTTAATCATATTTTGTGGTCAGAGGTGATTAAATTAGGAATATGTTTTTGCCGCACAAGAACTGGAGCACGTTTCAGTTTGGACTCTTGAAATGCACTTCAGTGTGTGTGTGTGTTAAAGCACAAGTTACAGGTGATGGCTGAAATCGTCTCCCTGTCATTTTGCATGTGCATGTGGATATGCTATTCCTTCTGATCTTTTGTGGGTTTTTTTTTGTTTTTTTTTTTTTTTAATTCTATGCTTTGGACTTGTCATGGAACTTTTTTCCCAATGAAAAACAATTTTCCTGTGGTGCACTGGAAAATGTGTCATTAATAACATTTATTTTTGCCTGACACAGTGAATATACTTTTAGGAGTGTGTGGGGTTTTTTGTGGTTTTTGGTTGTTTTTTTTTTTGTTGGTTTTTTTTTTTCCCCCCCCAGACAGCATGTCAAGGTAAAATGCTCCAAAAGAGGAGTCTGAAATGATCAGAAAGGCTTATAATTTATGGAATCTGCTGTTTCTCTGTTAATGCCTAAATTTCAAATAAACACAAAATTTCTTGAACCTGGTGTTAAAGCTGATGTATTCTGGATGGGGTTCTACCAACAGGCTCAAGTGTGAGCTTTCACGTGAGGAGAGGAAGATGAGGACTGTCCTGCTAATAATTAGGAAGGCTTAGCATGGTCATACTGGTACTCTCTACTTTGCTGAAATCCTATGCAGGGAGCTCCTTCCTTGTCTGTTGGGGAAACCGAGGGATTTTTGAGATGTTTTAGTGCCTCTCCTGCCCTCCAGTGGCGGGGAGCAGCCGGTACCTTCTAATTATCTTTGCTCTTTGGCGTTTTGATTTAAATGAGAACATCCTCTGCTTTTGATGTCCCACTTTGAGAGTTAAACGCTGATCACTTATTGGAGGATCTTTTGAAATAAAGCACTTCTTCCTCAGGAGGAAAAAAGGAGCACGTAAAGAAGGGCATGGCAGGGGTTCTACATATGGCAAAGCTCTGCCTCGCCTCTCCTGGAGGGCAGTAAATGTTACTTCTCCTGTTGGCCTTCTGCTCCAGATTTGCTGCTGATATAGCCCGCCGCTTCTTTCTCTCTTCACTGGTTACCCCATGTCCAGCAGCTTGCCACACTGGAGCAAAATGGACGCGGGCAAGCAGGGCTGCAGCTGCAGGCAGAGGAAACGCAGTGCAAGGCATTATCTGCATTGCATTTCTTGAGCCCTGCAAAATGCGCTGCTGTGTGAGTTCAGGTCTGCCCTCCCACGTGTTTGTTTTAGTCTATTTGGTTTCCGCATTTTGTCTGAATACATGATGCAGTGAGCTTTGGGATTTAAATGTTATTTTAAAAGTAAGCGGTACCCTCGACCTTGCAGCTCCGAAGATGGAACAATGCCGCTGTGCTCTGTTAAAGGCGTAGTGCTTTTGCTCTATTGCAGAGCTCTTAAGTAACATCTTGAATGAGCGAGGAGGGATGGGATAAGGGACTGACTTGCTCTAGTGCCTCAGGCCTGTGGCAACTGCCAGACAGGCTTGTTTGAACAAGGCAGGAATGGGTAGGAGCTGCGTTCACATTTTCTGTCCTCCCTCAGCACCTTCTCTTTTTCAGTCTTTGCCAATCAGATACTAGCAGAGCTCTTGGGAGTGCTGTTGTGAGTAGTAATTTTTACAAAAGCCATTGAAATTTAAAAGCTAAAAGGCCTTGCGGAAACATCGGACTTTTCCTTTTTTTTTTTTTTAAATTGCTGAATACACTACAAGCATAACTTCTATGTTGTGAGCGCTTATGTTTGTGGAAAACATATTCTTCTGTGCAAATTTCTGGATATTTAATGGGTATGTGCATCATGTGGGAGTGGGTTCTTACACCATCTATCTTTCCATGCATACATCTAATCTGGATCCTAGCTTGTCTAGGAGGAAATCCAATTAGTGTTGTTGATGGTGCTGTTAATGAAAATAGTGTTGTCCCTTTCACATTCATCTGTTCAAATTGTTCCTTTTCACATTTTCCCCTCCTGCAGATAGATATATGGCTGTATTAATTAGGAAAGCATGTCTGATAATGTTATTTCTGGCTATGGTGTTTAATTTAAAAAAAAAAAAAATTACACTCCGTTTAAAGATCTGTAATTACACAGGTTAACATATGTTATGTCACATCAAAACCGTTGTCTGAATTATGAGCAGTTTAGAACGAGCGCTCAGGAAAAGCTGCAGAAGCACTTTATTAGCTTGATTTATGTGATTGCTTTGCCTTTCCCGAGTCCTGCAGCGAGGGATCTAGATGTGCTCCTTCCCACCTTTGTGATACCAGGCTGTGTGCTTAGTGTAGTTAACATTTGAGTAGTACCTGAGAGCAAATAGCTTCTGTCTAGGCCCAGATTGACTCAGGTGGAAGTGAGTAGTGGGGTGGGAGCTTGCATTGGTGGTTTTAACTGGCAGGTACTTTATTTTCCTCTGCTCAAGGATTACTGTCAGGGAGTTGACTTAATGCATATATCCATGGGTTAAACATGTTATCCGTGTTGCAGTAGGGCTGTTTCTCCTTGGGAAGAGCAGCAAGCTGTTTGCTAGCTGTCCAAATATGGACACAGAGCTGATCCTTGGAGGGATTTGGAAGATGGCCGGGAGAAGCCACAGCAGGCCGGGGCTGAGCTGGAGGCTGCCGGGGTCTGTCCTGTACCGACAGGTGGCAGCTCCTTGTCACAAAAGAGCATCTCTCGGGAAATTAGCCCTGCTTTGCTTTGCTTTTACAGCAATGCAGGCAGCGTAGGCCTTTTCATTTCCTTTGTGTGTTACAGGGCATTGTAAATTTATGAAGGTAAGAATTTACAAGCATTAAGATACCTATATGAGTTGGGAAGGTACAGAAAGTGTAGCAGTGTGATGAAGCTGCACAACAAAGGGTTTTCTTTGCAGTACTGTGTGTGGCATATTGCAAGATCTCCACTGAATCTGTGAGGAATTTTGCTTTAAAACCATTTTTGGAGTTTGTTTAATTCAAAGTGTATGAACAGAGCAAGGTCAACTGCATGCCAGGTCACTGAAATCCTCAAATGCTGCAAGTAGTGCAAAAAATGCTCCCTTCTCACAAGTCTACAAACACATTGATGCTTATGTTGTTCTTTGATAAAGTCTTTACATGATGAAGTACTTGTTTAATTTATCTCCGTCCACTGTTGGTAGAACTGCTTTCCGATTTACAATAACACGGGATTGCTTTGTATTTCAAACCGAAAAGCAAAGCTTTATTTCTGCTTTAAAAGTTGAGACTTCTTAATCTTTAATTTCTCTCTAAGCAAGTGGCATGCAAGTTGTTTGCTCAGATGTATGGAATGTGAATGAAAATTGATATATCACCATCTCTTCTTTCATACCCTCCTTTCTCCCACCCCTTATTCTTTTCCTCTAAGTACTTTTATATCGGATGGCTTTTTTCAGTTCACTGTGTTTAGTGAATCTGACTTGTCTGCTCAGAGCGCTTCTGACGCGAGAATTGTGTTGGCTGTTTTTGCACTTCCTGCATTGTCTAACTACAAGTCCATTCACACGTTTTGAGAATGATCTGACATCTTTTTTCATAACAATTGGACTTGAAATAGCCTGGGGAGGAATGTTTAGAGCAAAACAGGTGTGGGGTTGGAGACTGAATTCTAGGCTGCCTTGCAAAAATTTTAAATAACATGCTCTTAGGACATAAAGTGTGTTTCGGTCTGATTAAACCAGAGATGTATTTATGAGCTTGGGATAGGTTTTGTAGTTTGTGAGCTACCTTAGCTGGGATGGTGATGCGTGGTGTACTGTAATGTGTTTTTATTATGGGGCTTAGCTGGTTATTTGCCTGGATCTTTTACCACAGGAGAGCTGGGTTTAAGTTCCGCCTAAGTGCGAGCAGAGTGATAGTTCAGGAATTGACACAAAGAGGGTTCATGTAAGTATATGCATGTCACCTTCATTAGGCTTGCGCTTGCTTTTCTAAGTCTTGCCAACAAATGGATATTGAGATCTTCTAACAGCAGTACTTTGAGCTTTTAGGACAGAAAGGCTCATTTGGGGTGAGTTACAGTGGGAGTGGAATTGAGTGGTTTCATTCTAGCTTCTGCTTAAGTTACGCTAATCACAGGTGCTCTGGTGAGTCCACATAGTCCAGTTTGGCAAGACTAACTCTGATATCGCCAGTGTAATGGGAAAAGACTGACACTGCAATGAGGGTATTGATAGATGTTGGTGTGGCTTTTGTACTACAAGCCTGTGGCATCATTCTGTAGCTGGAGTCCATGCACCTCCCTTCTCTGAAACTGAATCAAAGAGAAACATTAATTGCAGCAAACAGTTTACAAGCAAAAAGCTTTTCTGGTAAGTGGCTGTGAAATGATCCCTTCCAGAGCTGGTATGGAGCATTCCAAGTGCAAGGAGGCCATTGAGAGCCCTGGCTACATAGTTGTCTTGGCTGCTGTCTGTATGACTTTGACTAAATAATATGCACTTATGTATCTCAAAAGTGAATGTAGGTGTGCGCCCATATTGCTGTATAGATTAGATAAATTCACAGTGATACTTGAGGCAAAGGCTGTAGCTTGGGCTGGTATTTCAGTCATTTTTTCTCCCACTGGGAGAGCAGTAAATAGTTTTAGATTGTAAAGATGGGGCTAGAAATTGAGGTCACAGTATACTATGCAAGACCTTTTTTTTTTTTTTTTGTTTTACCTTGTTTACTTTATGCCAAGCTAAGTATTTCATAGCAAAAGTAAATTTTTTGTGCAGTTTGTGAAATAAATAATAGAGAGATCCTGTTAAAAAATGCATTGGCTGGCTTCCTTATTTTAATATTAATAAGGCAGGTTGCTACAATAAAATTAGCTCTGCATGGTGTTTGTCACTGTACTGCCAAAGCAATCAAGTCTAATGCCATTCCTTCCTGAAATGAATCCCCAGGACAGCAGTATTTGTGCCGTTCTGAAATCTCTAACCAGGGAAGTTGAATTGCACAGTAAATTATGGGAAATGCAGATTTTAATCTGGGAGTCCCAAGTCTGTCTTTGGCCTTGCGGCTTTCTGGCTGCTTATGTGAAGTGTTTTAATGTTGTTTACACATGCATTTTCTCTGCTGTAGTGACTAATATCCAACGGCTTGGCTCATCATGTTTATGGACAACTTGGTAATCATATCTGTATAGTTTCATAGTCCAGAAACCTCTCCTGGTGGGCGCAAGACAATCTGAGCCATGAAGGTACTTAGCTAGGACTGCAGTGCCCTAGGACACAGTGCCTCTTGATTTAGGAGTACAGGGCTGAATGCATGTGAGCAAAAAGAGTGACACTGCAGTTGGTGCAAAGGAGATGCTGTCTTTTTTTTTAAAAAAAGATGAATCTGTGCCTTTAAAAGGAAAAGCCCTTTACCAACCCTTATGCCCCTGTGATTTATAGCATGCATTTATCTGAGCTGCAGAGCAAAGGGAAAAAACTTTTAATCTTGATACATTTTGTTATGTGACCAGAACAGCATTTTTGTGCTTATAAATAATATGAACACTCATTGTATTAGAGGCCCTGCCAACTGAGGTGATATTTAGGTTAAAACAAGCATCAGGGGATTATTTGATCATGGTTATAGATACACTTCTGCTGAAATCTGCATTTAAGACAAGATTAAACTCTCTTCATTTTACAGTTTGCATTTTTAGTTTAGGATCCAAATTGGAGTTACACTCAAGCTTTGCCTGCCAACTGAATCTTTATAAGATTTTATTGAACATGGAAGTCTGTGAAGCAGGGAAGCACATATGTTTAAATACGATCGAGGTCTGCGGGTCCAAATATCTTCTTAAGTGTTTTCTTGAAAACAGTCATGTTTCAAGTAGGCTTTTAAAATTTCCACTTTAAAGAAACGTCTTGAGAATCCAACAACTGGGAGACACTTTCTTAGCTGGCGAACACACATTCTGAATAACCAGGCCTTTGCAGTTCTGTGTGATTTCTACTTATGATATGCTGTTGTAAAAAATTTGGAATTATGAATTGTTTATTGCATGTACTTTCTATAGACTGGATGAAGTTGACAGCTCAGCCGTACTTTAAGTGATGTTACTGGCATCAGAAGTAAAACAACCCATGTCTTCCTCTCTTTTTAATTTGCAGTCTGCAGGAGTCTTAGCTGAAAACAGAGAGAGAGAGATCTGTTTGTAAATGTGAATGATCCCTTTGTGCAAGAGGCTGGGGGAGGTGGAATTCCCTCCATGTTCCTTGGGAAAGAGGACAGAAATGTCTTGCTTGCTTTATGCCATTAGCCAAGATGAAATTTCCTCCAGAAGATGAAGGTGGTGGTTGGTGGTTTTTTGGTTTTGTTTTGGGTTTGTTTTTTTTTTTTCTGCAGCAGAAGGAAAGTGGGACAAGATGAACAAAAGGAAACTCTTAGCTTCTCCCTTCTTTCCAAATTACTCTAGAGAAAGGCAAAACAAGGCCAGACAGGTGGTGCAGCTGTAGCTGGGAGTGCTTCTGTGGACTCCTGGCGAATGTCAGCTGGATGATTGTTTCTTTTCCTCTATCCTGCAAGAAGGGAAATGCTGGATGGAGAAAAGAAAATATCTGGGTAAGCACAGGCCCACAATTTTGTCTCTATATAAGGCATTGATTTACAAAATGGGGTCACCAAATACAGCTTGCAGCACTTCTGGGAAGACACTGGAGGAGCTAAGTCTGTTTTTCATGTTCTTTGACTTATTAGATTCTAGTCAAAATGTGATTTTTCCCATATGGGTAAAGAACATGCTTGCTGTCTCGGGAACACTGTGTCTTCCTGGGTACGGAAAATGAAAGACGGGAGAGGAGACAGCTCACCACGTCATAGCTGAGAAGCTGATATTTGTTCCAGACTTCAGTACTTGTTTAGGCTGTTCCCAGTCCTGCATTCTAAAGATTACAATTTCTCTCTACTGCAGGAACTTAGTTTCTTTTTTGGGCGTTTTTTTCCCTTTTGGCCTATTTGCCTTGTATGTTCTTCACTGCTGAATGATTTGAAAGTGTTGAAGGTAACTTAAAACATTTTGGTATTCTCTTCTGCTTCTAGTGTGAAGATGATCTGCCTAACAGCCACAAAAGCACAACTGAAATAGCACCTGAATGTGGGCTAGAAGACAGAGTAGATGTTCGATACCTTCAGTGGTTAAATGGGAGGCTAAGGTTCCAATGGCGGAGTTTGCACGCTCAGCACCAAGAGCAATGCAAACTTTTGCACAAGGTAAATGATTCTTCTAACTCACTATGTCATTGTTTATTATTTAAAAGCCTTGTCAGCTAGTGCTAAATGTACAAATTATTCTTGTTTGCTAGTTCTGCATTTTTCTGTAGGTAAGAGTGAATTACTCTAAATATAAATATCCCCACCTTTCCCCAGTGGGGCAGAACCATGAAAAAATGAAGTATGTATAGTGTTCATAAGGTTGTAATTGTTGTATAAAAGTCTGTCTTGCAGGTTGGCACATTAGTCACTTCTGCAACCATACACTGTCTCCATTTTTCTCAGAAAATGCCTGGTAGAAGCAAGACAAGAAGTAGTGATTCAGAACTATAAGCTCATCAGAAATGTGGATTCAAAATATTGAGCACGGATGTTGGAAGTAATAGCAGCAAAATAAAACGCAATTTCCCTTTCTGGAGTACTAGGGAACATCTGAGCAGAACCCAAAATCTACCTGCTTTTAAATCAGGAATCAACATTGCTAGGATTCCAGTTCTGTTCCCATTTATGAATAATGTTTATATGCCTGTCTGAAAATCACAGACATCTGGGAGCATCATGTCTGCTTAGGATGGAAACAGCCTGCAGTCCCAAAGTTGACAGTAATGGTGACTGCAGAGACAAATTTAAAAAAAAAAATGGTTCTAAAGGTAGTCCTAAAAGTTATTCAGTAACGTTCTCGCTAGGCCCCCTTTCTCCATTTGTATCTCTTCAGGTAACTTATATGGAACCACTTGGTATTATACCCAGAACCTTCACAGAAAACATTTTGAGACTAAGAACAGTTTTGAGAAATTTCTCCTCGAAGAACAACATTTATCGGAAAGTTGTCAGAATCAGAACAAGAAGGTTTTGAATGAAGATGCCTCCTTGGTTTTAATCCTGTGTCTGACAGAGCAGTGCTGAAAACTATAATGAGGTTACATTTTATTCTTTACATGAGTTGATTGCTAGGGAAGATGTCTGATTGACAGCCCTAGGGAAAAATCAGGTGCTGTGTGTGCAGCATCTAAAGTAACCTTTTGCTTCTCATTGCCCACTGTGAATGTGCTTTCCTGATCTTGGAACGAACATAGCAATTCACCGTAAGTGCAGGTGCAGTCCTCAACTTTTGCACTGAGATTACATGCAGTGATGCTATTGGGAGAGGTGGCTTAGTGATATAAAACTCAAATGAAATGATTGGCATCTTCTCCCTTTGATAAGCTACCTCTATTTAAGGTATGCTGATTTTTATAGTAGGTGAAGCAAATATCTCCATAACTCATCATCAGTTCTTTCATTTATGTAGTACTTGGCAGTAACAAATCATTAGGCAGCTTCAATACCTCAGCTTGCAGTTAATGAGACCGAGGAAGAATTAAGAGCAGGTCAAACCTGGGGCCTTGAGTACAAACGTAGATACTCTCAGTGGTCCAGGTCAGGCACTGAAATGATGAAGAGATGTGCTGATCGGGCAAGATGCTAAACTTGTTGACAGGGGAGATGATGACCTCCTGTGGGGATTGTACTTTGAAATAAACTTGCACTTCTTTTTCCCCTGTGGCTGTCCAAGGAAAAATGTTTGCTAAAGTTATGACTGTTACAGTCAGACAAATATAAGAGACAGGTTAGTTATGCTGCAGTTCCCTGGACCATGATTTCCAGAATCTGGAAGAATATGCAGGAGGGAGAATGTTTGTCTCTCCATCCAGTTTCCCAAAGCTGCCATTACTACCTTCTCCAACAGTCATCACTGGACTAAATTGAAAGCAGTAAGCGGTGTTGGTGGTGATTCTTACGATCAGACTATGTTCTGCAGTGTATGTAGGGGGCTGCCATCGTGGGTGTATACATAGGAGGATACACTGGAACCCAGCTCCTGCGTATGTGATCACACACTGATGTTATGCATACTCAATAAGTATGTGCAACAGTGGGAGTTCTGTTCAGAGCTGTAATAAAGTGCAGTTTTTTGATTTATATTTTAGTCTGAATTACAAGCAGGAAAATTGAAAGGTAGAAGGGACTTTGGAAGGGACTTCATTACAGTGCCACATTAATGTTAACATTTGTGGTAATACAAAATATAACGTATTTATACGATTTAACAGCTGCATAAACAATAATTGGTATTTCTCAACTCTTTATAGAGAAATTTTGGCTGTGCTACTGCATTAATTTTAAAACTTTTAAACTAGACTGCTGTGTGTTAGAAGACTGAGCTGACCCAATATGACCTCTATATGAGCTGCTGCTTTTCTCATATAAACCACAAACACAGTATGCAAAAGGCTAATGAGTGTTATGTTTTTTAATTATGCTGACAGATTTACAGAGAGCTTTCTCTACAAAATTATAATTATGGTTTTTACTCGCTCTGTTTAATAACTTAACAGGTTATGTATCTCAACTGCAGAACAGTCTTATTTACTGCTGATCACGAGCTATAATTTTTGCCAAGTAGTGGCGACACTTCCACAGATTTCATTCTGTGACTCACACAGGCTCTAAAGTACCATATTCTCTGTTTGGGGCTTTCTGAGAAAAACACACCACACTTGGAAAATATGTTCTTATTCAGGAGATGACTGCTTTTCCACTCTGTATTTTTTAAGTATGGATATTGCTACTGGAAGTAAAAAAAGGATCCAGCAAGAGGCTACCAAGATAGTCAAGGACTAGCTGAGTTGGGCATGACCTCCATGAAGAGGTTGAGGGAGTTGGGCTTTTTTTCTCTGGTGGAGAGGAGGCTGAGGGAGAGAGGTCACCTAAGCTGTCTTCAGCTATTTAGTGGGTAGTTACAAAGATGGTAGTTACAAAGATGGATCATAGAATGGTTTCGATTGGAAGGGACCTTAAAGATCACCTAGTTCCAAACCCTCTGCCATGGGCAGGGACACATCGCACTGGACCAGGTTGCTCAAAGCCCCATCCATCCTTGTCCTGAACACTTCCAGGGATAGGGCATTGTCGTGGTTTGGGCCGGNGGGTCTTATCACTCTGAGAGCGAACAGTTTTCTGCACCACATGCTGTTAATTTCAGCAGTTAGAAGAGGCCTAGCTAAAAAGTAAAGTTACTGAACATGATTGGTCCTGTTTTACCTCAAACCAGGACAGGCTTCCACAACTTCCCTGGGCAACCTGTTCCAGTGTCTCACCACCCTCATAGATACCAGAAAGAAATTCACAAAATCTCCCGTCTTCCAGTTTGAAGCCATTACCCCATGGTAACGGGGTCCATGGTCTTCTCAGCAGTACCAGAAGACAAAGGGGAAGGGCCACTGATTATAGCTTGGAAGGTTCAGGCATATTAGAAAAAGCTTCTCTGGGATGATAGGCAGCATTGGAGCAGGTCACCAGAGACGCTGAATGGTCTCCATCCTCGGAGGTTTCTAAGACTCACATACACAAAGCCACAAACTGATGTTGACACTCATCCTTGTTAGAGCAGGAGGTAGGACTAAAGACCTCCAAAGGTTTTTTACGTTTCTATGATTTTGTGAAAAAATTCTGAATTGCTTGGGTGATCAGGGACATGTACTTTCAGGTTAGAAGTGATGACTCATGTCTTAATGAAATAGTACTGTACTTCCTGAAGAAAGAGAAAGGGAGCAGTAGGAGGGACATAGGAGGGGGAAACAGGCAAAAATTAATGGCTGTTCTTTCTCTAAGCACACAAATGATAACTGAAACTGATTGCTGGGGGCCCTATCTACTCTGTCCTGCCCGCAGCCACTTAAGGTTGATGGTATGAAGTTCTGCAGTAACCAGTGTAGGTTACTGGAGAGGGAAGCTTCCCTGGAGCTACCGCCGGTCATGTGTTGGGAACTGCTTGTTAGGTGGTCTGACTGGCTGTTCTTTGCTAGTTCTTCTGATGAGCTGCTTTTCAGTGACTTCAGCTCCCAGAAGGCATGTTGAAGCTTACAGACACACGCATGTCCTGCTGTAGGAGGAAGACTTCCTCAGGGAAATCTTGACTTCTCTGTTGCTGAGGAATTTTGCAGCCTGAGGCTATGAGCTGTTGAATAACATTACAATGGCTTCTCAACATGGACAGGTTGGCCTGCTTTGAAAGTATAATATAGTAATACTATTAGAATTCCCTCGAAATTCTCAGTGGTACATATTTACTTGATATACCTTCAAATATATGGAAGCATGAAGGATAAATTACTGTGTTAAGGCACGCCTCTTGGTTCTTTCTATTCTGTTTTTTCCTCTTCTGTCAAGTGCCAGAGGGATATCTATCTGCCTGGTTTTTGATCCCTCTTGAATTCATAGGGGAGAGCAGCTGTTTTTAGTTGGGCTTTGAATTACCACTTTCCCTTAAAAAATGTAAGTGAGAAGCCTTGCGTAGTTTCAGAAAAATGGGTACGAACCTGTGTAGTTTAAAACTGGCATTGTTTTTTGGATCTGTTGAATACACTGTGCCACAATCGGCATGTGAAAAGAAATAGCGGAACAAGTGAGTTTCTGCAAAACTGATGGATTTCCTGTGGGTATTTTCAGCTTTCCTCCGTCCACTGAAGACTAGGACAGAAATCACGGATGAAATAGGGGAAGGTTAGATCGGGTTCAGAGGTGAATTTTGTTAAGCAGGTGAACGTCTGATTTGGTGGACTATGGATATAAGTTAGTAGGACTAAAATTATGTTAAATGGAAATCTTGGTGATAGAAGAAGAGTTTACCATAATTGGCAGTATCAGGTCATGGCAAAATGACACTAATGGTTGTAATATGCTTGGAAACTGTAAGAGCAAGAGTTGTATTCTGTCAGTAAGAATGCAGAGCAGCACTGGGAAATACCTCTTAAGAACGGAGTGGTTTCTTGTGCCTTGCCTAAAATAAACAATATAAAATAGGGTATATTCCAGTGGATTGGATTGGTTGTATCTATATATCTGATGTTGTAGTAAAAGAGTAAAGGGACAAGGACAAAGCCCTGATCTCTGAATAACAGGGCAGAGGCTGGTGCTGGGTGATTACCTCATTGTCAGTAATTTATGAGTGAGGTAAACTGCAATTGTTAGATGCATCTGTATCTTGGCATGAAGAATCTATCATGCTACTCTGTAAATTACTATAATTGGTTAATTATATCTTTTTTTGTCTTGAGATACTTGGTTTGAAAATCTTTGTTTTTTCCTAAAGTGAATTTGCCATTAGATCTCAGTAGGCATTCTTTAATGCCGTAGAAGTTTTTCCTCTCGTGCAAGTGTGTGTGAACTACAAACAAGTCCCTTTTTCATCTTCGCTTAGGTGAATTAGACAAGCTGATGTCCCTGTGGGGTGTCAAGGGTGTTTAGGAATTGGTACTGGGAACTCCCCAGAAGTGGTGCTCAGTGTGGGGCTGTGCCTGTACTCTCGTGCAAAAGTTAGCGTGAGGGTAAATGAGACCTACGTCCTCCTCAGTCCATCCCGGTGCCACACAGCAACAGCTAGACATGCATTGCCTCTCACCCTCTCACCTGCTGCTTTTACCTTGGTACTGTTTCCCTTCTTAAGCCTTATTTCATCTTCAGTATGTTGTGATTATCAATAACAGACTGTAAAAGTAAAAATACAAATACTGGATTATTCCACTAACAAATACTGGATTATTCCAGTATCCATCTAGTCTGGTCTCAGGGGAACACCTTATTCCTCTGTTGTTAGAGCTTTACCGTATTTGTTTTGAGCTTAAGCCAGTGATGCTGCTACACCATACTTTCGAAGAGGGGCTGAAATTCATCCCTGGTGCTGGAGGCCCAAAGGTTTGGCAGCCAGAGTTACGCAAGAATGCAGGAGGGAGCGGAGTGGCAAGTAGAAAGGAAGAACATTGTGTGGGGAGGTGCTTTTTTATTTTTAAACTCACATAGCTCTGCACATGTGACAGATGGTTGTCACCAGAAGTGAGTTTGGGAAAGGAACGCTAAAATATTCTGAAGTTTCAGGGAAGGGTTGATAATTACCCAGTGCCTGTCAACTTTAAAATAGTTGTCAATACCCAAGTGTATGATAAAGTTCATATTAGAATAAAGGAAGAAAAGCAGGAAACAGTCGCTGTCTTCTGGCAGAAATGTTAATGAAATATGAGCGATTGTCTGACAAATGTGCACTGCTATCTTGTTTGGCAGCTGCAGTTATTACAGTAACAAAGAGATCAGCTCTGAATAGGAGGAATTGCTTTTTATTGTTCCCCTGACTAACTTTGGAAGCTTCTTCGCCAAGTAATTGATGATACCATCACCAGCGCAGCTGGGACAAGGTCCCAGTAAGCGAAAGCCAACAATATATAGCAGCAAAAGAGAAACTTACTGTGACTAGGTAGCATTTTCTGCTTTAAAGGACGAAATCAAAAATTATGCTGAGGGTATCCTTTACCTCTGTTAAGACTTCTGCTATCTATGTACATGGTTTTTCCTTTTATGCTATGCACAAGAGCACATGTAGTATAAGGACAAAGACACTAAGACAGGATGAGGAGAGAAATCTTTCAGTTTTACTGTGGCGGCAGCAGTAGCAATTCCTGCATGTGGTTCTGGTAGCAATACCAGATGGACCATTTTGTGAGATGATTGTGGTGCATGATCATAATTTCCTGCAGGCTGTGTTAAACAGGTCTGTTGTTTTGGTGGTGGTAGTTACATTTGCGCTTGTCCATTGGGAAGGGGCTTGTAACCACTGGTTCGCATCACCATTTCGATCCATGCAGCCGTTAGATGGTAGCTAATGATGTTGTTAATGATCTGGTCCTTGTACTGACAAGTATCTTTTAATTTAATCTATTCCAGATCCATTTGTTCACTAGTGGCTCTCATATGGACCAGATCCTTGGACATTTGTCTGTCACAGAAACAGATCTCGTTAGACAACCGGAGAACTACAAGCAGGTAATGCTGCTTCTGTAATTCTTGGATTCTTAGTGTGCTTTACACAAACGTTGTTCAACAGAAGACTGTACTCCTTGTAACATGTTTTTAACTTGGTTTCCAACAGAAATAAGGGTTTATATATTGAATGGTCAATTTCCTCACTTATAACTTGTTTTCAACAAATGGTTTCTTCCAGTTTGATAGAACATAGACACAAAGGTATTAGGCTGAGTTTTGTAAAAACTGGTAGGCAGGGAGCGGGGAGAGACTTGACTGACAGTGCCACTGAAGAAAAGGCTTGTAGAATAAAACATTCTAGATCAGTTGGCTGACTGTTGTTGTGCACTACCGGTAACGACATCTGGGCCAGCCAGGCAGAGCGTCTGCCTGTGACCTTGCCTGAGTGGGCTGTCAGTGAGAACGTGGAGAGATCTGATTTATCTCTCCAGGAGAACCAAAGCACATCTGATGCTACCATTCATTAGTTCCAGAAATTATACAAGTTGACTACCTTTTTGGATGGTAGTAAGGGACTTTATTTTGAGAAGTATTTTAGGAGCAGAGAATGATTGAGGTTGGAAGGGACCTCTGGAGGTCACCTGGTCCAAGCCCCTGCTCAAGCAGTCACCTACAGCAGGCTGCCCATGACCATGTCCCAGAAGCTTTTGAGTATCTGTAAGGATGGAAACTCTACAACTTCTCTGGGTGACCTGCTCCATGCTTAGTCATCCTCACAGTAAAAAAGTGTTTCCTTATGTGTTCAGACAGAACATCCGAGGACACAACGTTTTTCCTAGTGTACTGTTTTACCCATAATTATATATTTCTGCTGCTCTCAAATACTCAGTTATCATAGATGTTTCAGTTTATTATTTGAAGTGGTACAATTCACTTGTTTTAATACAATATAATACATTTGTTTTACAAATCAGTTTGTAATATTTCATTCTATATGAAACTGAAACAAGATTGAAATTTTAAGCTCAATCCTAACAAAATCAGTATTTGGCAAATTTCTGCAGTCTGTCTAAATCTGTTTACTCAAAGAAGATATTCTTTCTGCTGCTACCTTAAGAATAGAAGTGGGCGTTGTAAATACCGCGCACAAAGAAATTCAGAAAAGTAGATCTGAAGGTGGGAGATAGTCTTATGTTCAAACCCCCTAAAGTAAAGTACACGTTAATGTTTCATTACTGAGCATTCCTTGGAGGAACAATTCACGTCCAGCCTTTTGATAAGTTCAGCTGTTTAGAACATTTTCCTGGAAAATCACTGTTTTTTCTAGAGGAAATGGCTAAGTCAGCTTGAGATTTTTTTTTTTTTTAATTTCTGCTTCACAGTCCACCTCCTATAGTTTGCTCAGCAGCTCGGAACACACAGCAGCACAGTTCTCTGAGCCTATACTTTATAGTTTTCCAGAGCTTAGCGAATGTCTAGAAGGGTCTGGTGGGCTGGTACTAGAAACTTCGAGCTGTGTAGGACTTTCCAACTACCTTTTTCCAAAGCCTTACCCTGAATATGTCACAGTAAAGCATAACGATACTCTAATAAAGCCTATTTGGTTTTGACGGTGCTGTGAACGAATCATTCCAGGAGTTTTCTGTCTTGCAAGCTGTTCTCTTTCCCAGATGTCTCTTTCAGATCTGCTGTTCAGTGGAGGCTCAGGATAAAATGGAAAGAATCTTTTTGTATTCTAAACATTGTGGTTAGGTAAAGTGCTATAGACAAGAAGGTTTAGTGGGCAGCTGTGTTGCTTAGTTAAAATCTGCGGAAGCTTCATTCCACCTTTCCCAGGCTGAAACATGAAATACATGAAACAAGGGACACCCCTTCAAAACAAGGGTGATCACTAAGAGGGACAGAAGAAGGGTGGCAGAAGATGTTTTCTTCAAATAAACTATGAGTGGCCGCAGTCTCCATCTCCAGTTTCTGGGCTCTAACAGGTGCAATCCCAAACAGGCTGCAGTGTATGTGTGTTGGAAATTCTTTTCTTATGTCACTTACTGCTTGGACTGCTGCAAAATTGGAATAGTTTGTCAGCATAATCAGCTGTGAAATTCTTAACCTCTTGAAGCTCTTGAACCTATTCAAGAAAAGGCGTTCCTCTAAGCTGCTCTCTTGTGCCTAATTCTAAAATAAACAGGAAAAATTGCAGGAAATCATGACAACACTTCAGTATACATATTTTCAAAAGACTTAAAATTCTTATTGTCATCATTTGACCAATCTTTGTAGTTTTTGTCTCCCCTTACCCTTATTTCCAAAAAAGCAACTTCCAGAAGTCTTAGGCTCAGTATGTATGAAGAGCCTGATATAACAAGGTGGTATGGACTTGAAAAGGCAAGGCTGTTTCAAGTGTCAGTTTTCCAGATGGATATAATAGTCGGTATGCAAAGTGATGCTTCTTTGGAAAATGTAATAAAAAGCCTCTAATTTTCAAATATCTTGATAAGATTAAGTAAATTATGCATATTTGAATAGCTTGGTTTTCAAATATTGGTGCAGATGGCAGCACTCTGCCAAATGTTTTTTTCCAAAAACTGTGAAATAATTTTTTCTCTTTAAGTAATGTGACATTTCTGTTAATGTTACCTCAAATAACAACCTTCTGCATGGATCAATAAAAAGAGCAAGCACGTCAATATGTCTTACTGTAATGTGCCCCTGTTGGTGGATGGTGTTATGAATTCCTGCTCATGTTAGGCATCCTTCAAAGGATAGAAATGCAGAGTGGATCGAAGTGTCAAAAATTAGCTATCACAGAAAGGACTTTGGGATGTTTTTATTGAAGCCTAGAGTTCATTTTCATCAAAAATATCCCAAGAGATAAGTTGCTCTGACCTGTAATACAACAAGACATGTTTAGTCTGATAGGAAAAGTGTGATAGGATACAGACAGCTGTGAAGTTAAGTATCAGTTTAGGAAATGGAAAAATCATGCTACTCCTTTTCTATAGAAGTTGCACATGAACTTGTTTAAAATGTTCTTCCCTTGGATTTCTGACTATAAAACTCTTTTAGTGCTTTTATGTACAGGGATTTTACTGGACATTATTATTCTTTTATCATCATAAATGTCTTTGTCAGATTCATAGAGCTGGAAGTTTTCCAAGTGTAATAGTTTTAATTATGTTTTTCTCTAGTGAGGCATGATCAAAATTCCAACTTTTCCCGTGGTTTGGCTTGGCTGTGGTTATGTATGTGCGTAGCTGTGGGACACAGATCACCACTGTGTTTAGTTCTTGTGCTGCCCAGGGGTGTCAGTGAATGGGACGTGACGTTATTTCAGCTGGTGTTCAATTTCCAGTGAAGTTCACGTTAGCTCTTGCCCTCCTCATGTATGTCCTTTCTTTCCCAAGATGCTGTCATGTTTTTTTGAGCGCTCCCTGGCTTGCAGAGTGTTGCCTGACAAATATGCTGGTGGTCATTTTCTCAGCAGAAGCGCCTCAGTCAGTGGTGATGGTTATGGAGCCGATTGCCTGCCAGGCCGTGCTAGAGCTTGCAAATCGGGGACAATTAGAGCGCGGCAGCGTGCGACAGCCTGTGTGTTGCTAGGAACTTGGATGTTCATCGTGTCTTTTCTTGAAAACCCCTTGCATGTATCACGTAGAGTGTGCTAGAACATAGCCTAGTGCGTCTCGATTGTCTTGTGTTTTGGTACATTTTCCAAGCTGTATCAGTACTGCTTGCTTTTAAAGCTTCCCCAGTATGATCCAGGAGGGCTGCTGTTATTTGCCAGCCTGAAATATCTCAGGGCAGAAATGGAGTTCTGGTCTCTGGCACTGTGGCTAAAATAGTATGGAAATGTACTGGGGAGAGCATGCAGAAGATGTGGCTAAGGGTAAGTAACATCTGCCCCAAACTCTTCAGGGCACTATGGTCTATCTGTGAGGAGGCTGTCACATTCCTCTTGTGACTGTGAGGACAGTGGTTGTGACGTGAGACTGATTGGGTAGTTTTTCATCACTGTGAGCATAATATACTCCTATTCCTGTCTCTGAAGTCCATTTACGTTAATTCTGCATTGCAGTGTCACCCGTTCTGATGTTTTACCTTGATCTCGAAAAATGTATGTTGCACTTCAGAGTCATTAAAGTAACATTCTCATCAAATTGTTACCATATAGAGATCAATGAACTCTGAAGCAAAGCAGCCTAGTCCTTCAGTTTCTTCTGTCTCTTCTTATACTGCTTTATATATGGAATTAGTCTTGCTGGGTTTGTGATTAGCAGAGATTAAAAGCTGTAGTCACAACTCAGGTCATTGGTACAATGCTGGCAGTGCTGGAGTGATCATTGAAATTGTAATGAGTAAAGATGACACCTTTAAATGCCAGTAGATCAATTTACTGAGTGTGACAGCGAATAAGTAATGCAGCTGTCTACCAGACGGACATGCAGAGAAATTCATAGAACTTGGGTGTGAATACCTAATAGTTTTATTTCAGAATTTTATGAAAAATATTTATACTTGCTGATCATTAACACATTTTAAAGGGAATTTCTTTGGCTTGAGGAACTGAGGTCCTTGGTAGGAAGTAAATAAGAGCAAACAAATAGTCAGCGTGACTTTGCATGCCTTATTGCATGCCCATAAAAAATTCAGCTGAGCTTTAGCGCTCCAAGCAGCAGGGATTGGGTGGGATGGGATACGATGGTATGGGTCATAGCATTGATCTGCTTTCTGAACTGTTAATCTGTCAGGGAAGGAAACCAATGTACAGTATGTGCATTGCTTCCTTCTGTCAGATGGGACTCCATAATTTCTTATTGGGGCATTCAGGGGTAAATGATCAAGTTGTAAGACAAGTTGATTGTGGACCCTAAATCTCATGGCAGTTTCCATTTAAAACATCTGTCCCAGATGGCTGTTACAGATGGGTGACACAACAGGTTTATTCTCTGTGAGTAATAGTCCATGGTTTGAATTCATTCGGAGCACTAAAAAGCTTCTGTTCTTTTCAGAACAAGTACCTTCAGATTGGGAGCATTAGGAACTCGTAGGCTTTGAATTTTCAAAAATGTTGAACATGCATTTACTAGTTACTTTGCATGAAATTTGAGTTTTGCGTTTAGCGTCATGTGCGTGCACATGTGGGCTTGTGCATTTCTTGCATGAAGTCGTCGTGATCTGCTGAAGTATTTTATCTGTATAGGCATGTTAAACAGTAAGATCAACCAGTATATTCAGTGCCCAAACACCGTGTGAGAGTTTTTGGTCCATTTCCGTCCGAGTGACAGCACCACCTCGTGGAATGTATGTGAAGGCAGAACAGCAAAAGGGAAGTCTGTTATCTAATACAAGTTATTCAGCTGGTTACTGAGTAATTGCTATCGTATTGCATTATCTCCAGAAATGGATCCTAAGTTGCTGACTGTCTTGGTTGAAGATGGAATAACTATGACAGGATAATTCCAGCTGCTGAGTGCCAGGCTATATTTGGTGTCCTTGTGCTGGTTGCTTGGGACTTCGTGGAACGCTCCTGGTAGTGACAGGCGCTGCAGGCTGGGGCTAAATGAAAATAAACAGTTAAACCCTGCTGCTAAGCTTGACACTGTGTCATGTTACTGATTTGACACAGACCTGTGCTAGTATGTAGTATTTCTGTAATCAACCCTGTTATGGTCTTGTATGGCACGGGGGGAAGGATATGTAGCCTTATTTGAATTTCAAAGAGCCTGCTAGGGGACTATCTAATATTTTATGATGTCCTTCCATCTGCTGTACAAGAAACAGTTGAACCAACACATTTCTTAGTGTAGGTACCAATGGAAAAAAAATCACATTCATGCTATAGTCTGTGATGCTGCTATGTAGAAGATTAATTCAGGAAGCTAAAGCTTGTACTGCATGCAAATTGCAGAAAAAAGATTTGTTCTTTTCTGAAAAAATGACCTTGAGCTTCAAGGACAAACTGCCTTCATTGGTATAAATTGTCGTAGATTCATTATCTCCTGTGATGCTCTGGCAACTAATTCTGTTTGATCTGGCGCTCAGCTTTTTTATGTTCATTGCTTCATTCCCTTGGTGAAAGCTATGGTTCTGTCATTTCTGTCATGGAACAGGACCAGTATTTCATGTTGTAACTACTGTTCTAATTAAGGACAGCTTTACCTATTTGTCATCGTGTTTCAGTTTCTTGAAAGAAAGAATACTTGCAATTTCTCAAGTGGACTCTGCATAAAAAATACAGCATAAAGTTCAAGAGTAATTGCATTGGGCCTTGTGAGTTTTTGTGAAAATGTGAGGTTTTTTGTTTTTGGGTGTTTCTTCTTGTGCATGTTCTGTCTGAACTCTCCTTGGCCAGTCTTGACTCCACAGAAATCTTCACAAAGATTCATTTTGCTAAGTGTTTTGCCAGGCTCTGTGTGAGCTCTTCACAGAAAGATTGTAGCACCAACCAATTTCAAGGTGGGGAGAGACTGTTGCTGTTAATGAGATCAGAAAGGTGGAGAACAATCATCCCCAAAGGAATACAAAGGTATGTGACACAGTTCTTGGAGCAATAGGGTAGAAGAGACAGCCAAGCCCCAAAGGATCTAAACACAATGAAATTTTAGACTTACTCTATGCACTGCCAGAAGAAACTTAGTTTGAATTAGTAGTGACTCCTGACCATTTACTAAATCTGCTTACAAGGCTTCCCATGACCAGAATCTTTGGATTCTGGCATTGTTGAATTTTCAGAACAACAAGTAAGCTGACAGATTCTGTAGCAAGATCAATTTGGTTTTTTGTTTTCCTTTTACAGAACTTTTTAAAGGTACAGGTTTTTCTAACCCAATGCATCAAAATTTTTTACCTGTTTTTAATCAAGTTTGTTTTTTGTTGATGATTGCTGCTGGGTGCATCTTAAATAAGTTCGTTAATGATGAAATGAGAAGAAGTTGTAGAACTGCTGACCTTTAATAAATTTCAGGGTTCACCAATGAATTGTATGTTAGACCCATGAACACCCATGTTTTGAAAAGGTCAATTATGACAAGTTTTTTGAATTTGCATAATTACACTTACCACAGCACTTTGAATAAAAATAGCAAATGCTTTGCCCTTTTAAAGTATTCAGGTTTTCCTGTCTTCCTGTCTTTAACTTGCTTTTACTAAACCATTCTAACATTATTCATTGAAGAACACAGGGAACATGGACTGACTGTGTTAGAGGCTGCAGGCTGGGAGCAGAAGCAAGGCTCTGGACAGCCAAAGAGGTAGGATGGACAGTGAAGAGCCTCTTTGCTTTGGCTGTTGTTCAGAGAAGTCAGGAGCTGGAAGAGAACCCTGGAGAAGAGGCCTGCATGAGGGCAGTAGGGAGGCAAGGTGGCTCTGATGATGTGAAAGAATTCACACTATCTGGGTAAAAGGAGACTGAGTGAAGCACTGAAGAGAGGCAGCAGGAGAGGCTGAATATGGACAGAAAGGTCAAGACTGGAGAGGAGATTTAGGACAGGAAGCTGGGAAGAGGAATAGGAGTCTATCTAGAGACTTGAATCACTGTTTTGCTTCTTGTGGTATTCCGAGAAATCTCGTACCTGCAGGAGAATATCAGCGCCCTCCAGTGATGGTCCAGTGGACAACCTAACTGCTGCTAGTTAGTCTGACCCAAGAGTCTGATCCTGCAGATAAGCAATGGATATCTCCGCTGCTGCAGGAGGAATTTTCAAAAGTATCTTTTTAAAAAAACCCAAAGAAATTCATAGTCTAAATTGGAGTAAGATGATGCAGTGTAACATTAGTCGTATTACTTTAAGTACGTTTATTAGGATACTTTATCCTAGAACTGTTGTATCATTCATAGTGCCTTGTTTCGGAGTCAGAGCTGTGGTGAAGAAAGTGGTTGATGAAGGTGAAGAAGTAGCAGTAAGAGTGGGAGAATTGTTGGAAGAGGAAGGAAACCTTAATAGCTGAGGCAGTGGAGCTTTGTCCTGGAGAGCTGCAATACTTTTGTGCCTTTGGGTTCTGAGGTTCCCCACGGCAAGTTACTTAAACTAGACTTTCCATGGTGGGCTGCTGATGGGGTGTTTCCCATTTTTTGTCTGTGCAATTTGATGCTCAGGGATCCGATTTGTGGAAATGTTGAGTGTTCCTAGCTGCTACTGAACTTGGTGGGACCTCTGCCCCTCAAGATTTTCAGCAGTGCAGGCAGCAGCATCAAGAAATGTCAGATTTAACCCTAGATGGTATAGCAGGTCCTTGCAGCACATTGTTCTGCTGAAGCATTAGGCTGGATCCTAGAGTCAGTAGAGTGGTGTGTGTTAATGCAGCCTGAGCCAGCTGCCTGGCTTCTGTCGCTAGAGCTGATCAGCCGAGGCAGCGTGCCATGACTGCGTTGGCTCAGGAATTAACTCAATGAAAACTACCTCAAGCATCTCTGCAAGTTCTTGAGTTGCGCTGGGTAGATGTATCCATGAAGTGCTTTATAGTAATTTTTAAATTCTCTGAAAATCAGGTCTCAGAAGTCTCAGTTAAGGCATCCAAAAGAAATGGAAGCATTTAACTTTCATCTCTCTGCTTTCATTTCCCATTTGTAAAACAACAATAATGCTATCATCTCATCTCACATGGCTCATTAGGAAAGATAACTTGTTTATGTGGAAGATAAAAATTCTGTCTTCAGAATGGGATTTGAATGATATATGGCAAATAAGTCCATGGCTTCCCTCTGAAGAATAGACAGAATAATATGCAATTTGAAAGGAAAAGGAGTAACTTGTGGAGTGAGCACCAGCCGTTCTGTGCCCTTGGTGAGACAGATTATGAAGGGAAATATTTTGTTCACATAATTCTAGACCTTATACACATGGGATGGTCAAATTAGCGTTGTTCAGGCAGCTTGCATTCTGGCACTTTTTAACTTTGAATGCTTCAGTTTCCAACCTTAACAGTTATATTGCTGGATTGTGCATTGGAAGTGTAAAACATACTTACTGCCATGTGCTCTGAACAACACTGCCAGTCAAAGCCAATGCTTTTTTTTTTTTTTCCCTTGTTAAATTACTTAATGTTTTGTGTTGTTGTTCCAGCCACAGTTACTTGAGACATTTTACATGCATGGGCGTCAGATTGGTAAGAACTAACATGGGAGCTGACATATTAATATTGCAGAGGAGAGCAGATCTGATAACATATTGAATTATATATGGGGCTCCAGCACTTAAATGCAGGAGGCCTGGAGGCTCACACAGGAAAGCTGAGGGAGCTGAATGTGATCCAGAGTACTTGATTTTTGATGGTGGTTGTTCAAACAAGAAAGAGTGGAGGCTGTAAGGATGGATTTAATATGAAGGTCACCTGCAGGCTCAAAGGAAGTATAGCCTCTGTGCTGCTGTATGATGAGCAGGGTCAGGAGCGCAGCAGTGATAGTTGGCTGGTCTGAGCTGGCTTTCTGACCCTGTCCAAGAGTCCTGCCCTGTCCTAGACTACTTCTGTCCCCTTGCTGCCCTGATACTGGTAAGCTGAGCGATGGAGCAAGAACTGGCTTTAAACCCCCATGGATCATGTTGGTTGAAAGATTTATTTTTTTCTGTCTAGATATGTCTAGTTTAGTCTTTTCATGGTGGAATGTCAGGAGCAGAGTGTCTGCTGCACTGGGATGGGTAGAGTTTCAGAGCCTGCAGGGAGGATGAGCTGTACCGGGAAACCCACATTTTTCTTGTGCGTGAGGATATTCAACACAATATATTAAAGCGTTTTGGTCCTCTTAGTGGGACTGCCTAGATCACCTTTAAAATCCAGAATACTTACTACTTATGGTTGTTTTTCTGGGAGAAGGCTCTGTTGGTTTGAAGCTTGGTACATGGAAGGTTATTGAAATTGGAAAAAGCTATTGTATTTGTTTTCTTCCGGCTGTGTACATGGGAACTCGTCCTTACAATTACTGGAGCAGCAGCGGATACTGTCTTACAAATGGGGTGATTTGGTTGTTGTTATGTATTTCCTGTAGAGTAGGAGAGTGGCTACTGAGAAAACAGTTTAAAAATGAAATCAAAAAACTCTCAGTGATTCAGATATCATTTTGCCTTTTCACATCTCATTGCAAGGAAAGAATAAGCACTAAGAAAGCAAAGAAACTGTCAGTGACAGCATGTGCTGCCTACCCCGTGCTGCATGGCAGGAACAAAGAATTTTATTCCTGCCTTTTTTTAATGATTCCCTCTACAGAAGGAGGGGGTAGTCTGCCGTGTCATTTTCCTTCCGAAATACCGTAGGCAGTTGGTTTTCAGTTCATTTGCTGACATTTATCACATAAAACATGGTTTGCTATAGTAGTTATTAAAACGTGTTGGAAACAGTGGATCAGGTACTCATTTGCAAAAATGAGGCAGAGCAGATGCAACCCTTGTCATCCGTGTAAAATCAGGAAGAATTACAGAGGTCAAATGGCTTCAAAGCTGCTTTTAGACAGTGTCTACTTGTAGCTGTGTTCCTGATCCTTCTTAAGGAAGTGAAAGGCTCTGGCTAGCTGTGCGCTGTAGAAGCAAGAGCAAGCAAATTGTGCAAGATAATGTATATTGGTATTTCTAAGGCAGATTCATGTCAATTTTAGAAGGGATGACTTTGAAAAAAAAGTTAAATATAAATGACTTGCCTTTGGATGCTTTGTGTGGTCTCCTGTTGGGGCAGACAGCGGACCAGTTGTCATGGGTGAGGAATTCCTCTCCTAACTTCCTTGGTTGTCCTTGTGCTGCTGCTGGAGGTTTCACCCACCTCCAGAAGCAGTGGTGCTTGGCTTCCAGATCCTGTCTGGAAGATGGACAAGGACTATCCAGTGCCAAGAAGCAGCTGGAAGTCAGGGTGGAAGTTTGGGGTTGATGACAGGAGAAGAGATGAATGGGTACCTGTGGGAGAGTTGATTTAGGGAGGTTGGAGAGGCTAGAAACATGTAGAGTGACTCTTCCTCGTGCTGTAGAAAGAGAGAAAGAAGCCTCTGCAGGAGCTAAACTGCTTTAAATATCAAAGAATGAATATGATCAAAACAGTCTCCTCTGTTTCTCCTTCCCTGCAACTGTCTGTGGCGTCAGATGTTTTTCTGCTCATCTGATGCCTGCTGTTACTGGCTGGTTCAGTTCTGCCTGCTCTGGGACAGACACTTTCCACCTCTGCAGTCCCCTCAGATCCTGCTGGTGCTTCCCTTTCAAAGCAGTGTGGAGTATCCCATCCCAGAAGGAGGCAGAGACATGTAATTAAAGAGCTTTCAGAAAGGCAGATCGGGACAGAAAATGTGCCTGTGTTTATGTATCACTAACGGAAAATCCTTATATCCTTATAGCCAAGTTAGTTAAGGATAGGCTGGATAAGTGAGTGGAAAATTGTTTGGGCTGCTGAACTCAAATTGGTTTCTGGTTGTTAGTGGCATTCCTCTGGGATCAGCTTTTGGGCCAGTACTGTTTAACATCTTACTCATGGCTTGAATGATGGGATGGAGCACACCACCAGCAAGTGTGTGGACATTACCAAATGGGGCATAGTAGTGAATAATACGCTGGAGGACAGCGCTGCCATTCAGGGGGACCAAGACAGGTTGGAGAAATGAGCTGAGAGGAGCCTTAGGAATCTCAGTAAAAGCTGGTGCAAAGGCCTGCATCTGGGATGGAATAACCCTTTGCAATAGTACAGACTGGAAGCTGACTGCTTAATAAGCAACTTGGCAAAAAAGATGAACCCCTGGGGGTCTAGGTGGACAAAAACTTGCCCAGGAGCCAGTAGCGCACCCAGCCCGCAAAGGCTGACAGCATCCCGGGCTGCGTTAGCAGGAGTGCAGCCAGCAGGGTGAAGGAAGGGGTCCTCTCCCTCTGCCCAGCACTTGTGAGACTGAGTGCTAGGTATCCGGTTTGGGCTCCCCAGCACAAGGACAGTGGCATACAGGAGCAAGTCCAGTAAGGCCACTGAGGTGGCCAGGGCTGGAGCACGGGCCAGGCTCTTCTCAAAGGTGCACTGGGACAGGAGAAGGGGCAAGAGACACAAGTTGGAACATGAGAAATCCTGGCCAGATATAAGGGGAAAAAATTGCCATGAGAGTGGTCAAACTCTGGAACCAGATCCTGGAGAAGGGGTGACATATCTGTTGTTGATGTTCAGGACTTGCTGGACAGAGCCCTGAGCACCTTGCTTTCAGCAGGAGATTGGATTACAGACCTCCAGAGGTCCCTTCCCACCTATGTGGTCCTGCTCTGCAGCTGACAGTGTTAGCATGAGACCAGCTTCTTCAGCTGACAAGCACTAGCTTGTCACCCCGCTGTGAATCGTTTAGTTGTTGAACTCTGTACCCGATTTTACTTTCCCAGTGCCCCTTCTTGGGAAGGATGCTTTATTTTTTGATTACTCTGGACAGTTTTAGTGCTAAAATATTTCTTTAGGTGTTTTTTAAGCAAGGTGGCCTCTGGCTGCAATTAGTGTCCCATTGGAAGAACTGGCAGCATTATATAGCAACACTAAAGCAAATCATTCTGCCTCATGGCATTATTACCTTGATCTGAAAATTTCCCCAGGCTGCAATTTGTCACTAATATTGCCTTCAGCTAAACTTATCCATACAAAAAAAAAAGGAGTTAATAGAGCTGCAGTTCTGGAGTTGCCATCACCTTTTTTTTTAGATGAGTTATTACTTAGTACATTTTATTGACCAAGCATGTAGAGTTCTTGGTCCTTGAAAAACGATGCAGTGGTTCATCACGGACTCCATAAATTGTTGGACTATGTAGCAGCAATATCTTAGTCTCCTATACCATAAGAAAGGAAGGTATCTCTGAAGGTATCTCTATCTCAGTAGATATGTACTGCACTGAAGTAGGAACTGCACTATGTGGCTTGACTGATATGAACACTTGGTTGTGATTGCCAGTGACAGAAAAACCGATAGGATGATACTGAGTTTCACTGCTGCTTTTGTGCTTTTACTTGTTTTATGCCGTACTTAACATAATCTGAATGCTGTGACAGTGACAGTGACATACTGTAATATAATTCCAGCTGAGACAATGCAACTGGAATTAATAAGCTGGAGAGACAAGGCTGAGGTGCTTTGTCATCAGTTGGCATTGGATAATTTTTTTTGGTGGGAGTGCTAACAAACCCAGTGGTGGGAGCAAACTGCCCCAGCTCAGGTGATGCTTTAGGCCAGGCAGGCTCTGTGGTCCCGTACAGTGCTACGGAAAAGGTTGTACCAGCATCGTATCTGGTGTCTGTAAGCTGAATGATGAAATTCCCATTTATCAGCTGGGTCAGCTGAGGCTGGTGTGCGGGGCCATGTGTGGTATGAGAGGTGTGTCTCGTCTCCACATTCATATCAAAATATCCTGGTCATGCTGCCTCTTAACCTTCCTTGGTAGGAGACTTCAGAGTGAGAGTTGCTTACTTGCTGCCATTCTTTGGTGATGGAGTCTGAAAGTCTCATTGGTCCAGCCTAGCGGATCTTAACTGGGGTACTGGGCCCTGAAGGAACAAATTAAATCTCAGGGAAAAAATGTTAAGGTGAGGAGCTTTAAAACTCATAACCCATCTCTTGAAGCTAACAGTAGCCACTAGAGAGTGCAGAGCGTCTTTGCTTGTGGAGTCTTTACTGTTGTTGTTTTCATCCAAAAGAGAAATCAGTTATCAGCTTCTAATAGAAAAGGGACTTCAGGCTTGTCACTCTTCTCCTGTGCCAAAATATGGCTATTGATGAAGGCTCATCCTGAAGTGCCCCAGAGCTATGATGATCTTGTGATCCCACACTGGGACCTCTGTTGTCCTGCATTAACTGCTGCATCAAAAAGACAGTTAACACATCTGGAAAGTCAAGCATAACAGGACCACTGCATTCTCCAGCCTCATGCTAGTTAAAGAAGCAAACTACAGTTAAATTCATATATTGCAATGGTTTTGGTCGCAACTAAACTGTTGCTGGAAAGTTGAACTGAACTGAAATCTGTTGTTTAGAGAATGCAGCTCAGATTGGGAGGAGAACTGGTAGAGCTCTTTTTATAGCCTTGCAAAATTAAACTTTGTGTGCAATAGGCCCATAATGTTAATTCAGCTCTACTGGCAGGTATTCTTGTTTTTTTAAATAGCTGAGGAAATAGAGTTACGAAATCAGCTGTTACTCATGCAAGTGGATTCAGATTTGTGGTTCTTTTTAAGTATGTTTGTCGCTTAATTTAAAGGACTGTGTTAAGAGACTAGCAAGATAAATGAATTGACATAAGGGAGACTGTAGCAGACTTTAAATTAGTAGTTTCTCTAGTCAATAATGCATATTTTAAAATGTATGAAAATATCTGCATGCATGATAGGCTATGATGGCTTGTCACGGAAGAGCTAGGCTGGTAGAAACTGTACTCATATGAAGTTGGCAAGCTTAGACTAATCTGCTTACCGACATTGTTTAACTAACGTGAACATCTGTGATAATTCTGTGTGCTGCTGGGTCCGCAATGGTGGCAGCCATTCTTCTTTATGTTTCTTTTTCTGTCTTTGGGTGAGAGCTAAATTTTATTTAACATTTGTATTTATTAGTGCTTAGAGGCTGGGTTTCTGTTGCTGTACAAGCCAGTCCTAGTCGTGATGCACACCCGATGGTACCCTGGGAGTGCAAGTGAAACCAAGTGACTCTGTCCCGGACGAGCTGTCCTTGGACCAGAGCTGGGGACGCCCTGGATATCACTGCTCATCCAGTCCTAGGTTAAGGACCACCTGGTCCTCACAGTCCAGTAGGCAAAAAAGGTGGCAGGGAGCTGGCAGGCACTTGTGGGAAGGTCTGTGCCAGGAAGGCACTTCACTTGTGCCTCCAAGCCCTCGTTCTTGCAGGGAGCAGACAGGGAGAGAAGAGGAGGCTTGGGAACCTTACGTGGCCTTTGGGACTGGCAGCCTGTGGTGTACCCAGTTGAGAACAGATGAACCCATACAGAAAAGCCCCCCCTAAGAGATCACTTGTACACAACTTGTTTTACATAGCCCTTTATTTTGGAGAGAAAGTACTAAAGCTTAAGGGAAGAAAAAAAGCCAATCCCTTGGCTTAGTAGGTGTTTGCAATACAGGCCGATTTTAAAAAAAAAAAAAAAAAAAGGCATTTCTTTAGCTTTGTATAAGGATGGTGTTTTTGTCTATTCACTGCCAAATGCAGGATAAGGATGTCAAGGAAGGATACAGTAGGTGGATATAATAAGCTGGTGGCAAGGATGGATGGGATAATAAAGGGGGGAGGGTAAAACCTAAAGGGTTTGTTCCCCTGCTGAAGTTAGTAGTCATAACACACACAGAGGAAAGGAAATGCTCCTCCTGTGACTAGCACTTTTTCATGGTGCAGTAATATCCAGCGTGGAAACCTACAGAAACCAGGATATTGGTACTGTTCACAAGTGCAGCGTCAATTCTGAATTCAGATGAGTTTAAAAAGCAAATTAGGAATTGCTTGTTTCTGTTGATTTCTATGTGCATTTTTGTGGTCTCTTAAAAATACAGAAAAATGGGAAAGTATATGAGGTGAAAAAGAAAAAACTGAGTATGGATAATGCTTTGTTCTGTGTATAGAAGCAGTCTGAATAAAAGCAGATGAACAATGATCTTTTTTTGACATCAGCTACATGGAGGTTCTGGTTGGCAGTACAATATGAACGGCTGTCAGGCAGTACTGTGATACAATTTGGCACTCTCCTTTGAAATCCTCTGGATGAGACTGCTCTAAGGTAAATTGTGATTTTTTTGGTACCTACTGGATGTGCTTTAACTGAGCATATATTCAGCTAAGGGTACTTAGTACTGCCTGAAAATTTGGCTCTTCAGGTATACCAAGTTAGGCACCCAAAATCAGTGGTACCTTTGGGGAAGAAAATATGTACCTTTTCCATTCTCATACATCTTCATCTTGGCTGTTAAAGTATAAAACTCACACTTCAGTCTTCTTTTTCCTGATCTTTTTTCCCTGTTTTAATATGTGCCATTTCCACGGGGAAAAATGTGAAGTGGTCTATTCATTGACCTGTTCCTCTGGAAATGAATGTCGTTGTTAGTACATCTCAGTTCATTGCCTATCAATGTGAAAGCTGTAGTACAATTTTTATGTGCCAAATGCCTCATTTTTTTGTTTGCTTTAAATTTCATTTTCTTTCCGTGTCATTTTAAACAGCTGTTTTCTAAATCCCTCCACAAATAGCAATTATGTTTTATAATGATGATCTTTGTCACTTAAGTTTTCAACTAGTGGTTTGATTCCCTGCTCTCAGCAACGTAAACCTGAGATAGCTGAACTGAAGTTCGAGGTGCGGTGGTATAAAACTAGTGTTGGTGAGTGGAAAAGTCACATATTTTATTTTAGGTGTTTTGCACACATCCAAGTATCTGGAATTACACTCCTCCACCCAAAGCTGCTGTGTTTTGTATTTTATGTATTTTATGTATTTTTGTATTTTATGTATTTTATCTTCTGCAAAAGATCCAAGTCCTGTTTTCCCTTACAGTCTGCACCACAAAAAACCCCCACCACCATTACAATTCCAGAAGAGATGATGCTTAGCAGACACAGAAGTACCTGCTTCTGGAGCCACAGAGGGCCTTTCCTCATGCCTGCTAGTGTTTTGGTCAGGGTCTCTATGGGGTCCATAGCTGGCCCTGGGAGAAGTTCTCATCCGCTTTTATCATCCAGGAGCCTTTCTCATCCACCCGCCATGTGATGGTTGGGCTGCAGCGTTTCTCCTGCTCTGTCTTAACCCTCAGCGATGTTTCACAGGCAGAGAAATGACTTGAGTAGATCTTTATTTGCCTTGTGGCTAGAGGCTGCTTATTGGTCTGTTGGTTTTTGCTCTTCAGCTGCTTGTACTTCACACTACTCCAGTGTGACTTTCTAGTTTTCAGGCCTATTTATTTTTGCTTCAGCCTTCAAGGGATATGTGGGAATGTCTTAAACCGACTTTGCTTCTGAAGAAATCACAATGTGGAACTGACTCTTGAAGCACTGAGTGTGTCCACCTACAGTGTTGTTTTTTGTCCCAGCCTCAGACGTTTACGATATCAAGATTTTCTGTTTTTTGGTGAAGGGTCTCAAAACTTAACCCTGCTAATGTGCCATTTGGGCAGTATGTGCCATTTTAAACCAAATGTCATCTAGCTAACAGCCTGCCTGCAGAGAGGCTCTCATTTGTCAAGTTTTGCTTGGTTTTTTGGTAAGGGAGTTTTTTGTTGGTAGCAGAGATGAAGCTGTGTTGTAATTTGTTTATTTCACCTGGTGCTTGGTTAGGTCTCTAAAGCCTTAATCCCAGTTATAGTTTACTTCTGGTAAGGTAAATTGTGTAACTCTTTCATGAGTGTTTACCCCTTTCTTTGCATTTTTTGGAAGGAACTTCTTTTCTTCTCTCCTGCAGTTCTTAGATATTCAGAAGTAGTATTCAGATTACCAAAATTCAAGTTGAATAAAGCCATTTCTTATTAAACAAATAAAAGTATGACATAGTCGTTTGATACTTTCCCCAGGTAAGCTTTCATATTAAGCCAACCCTGTCCAACCCCGTCTCGAGCCTTGAGTCATACTTGAGATCTTGGCATTTGGAGCGAGGTTTGCAGTGATCTGGAGTCCAAGGCAAGTTTTCTATCTACAGTTATAGGTGAATACATGATGAGTCAGCCGTATTTTGTCTCTGAGCCAAGAAACATAATTTATTGCTGAAAGACTGTTTTTTTGTCTGTCTAACAATAGGATAATTTTCTGAATATTTAGGCAGAGCAATTTTTGGTTAAAAATACTTTTGCCACTGATATGGTAGTTGAATTATGATCTGTGGGCATCAGAGATTAAATACTTGTTGCGGGGAGCTCTCTGGAACTGAGCCTGCGAAAAGGATGCATTATGCTGCAAATTATTAAATATTGATTTCTGTAACAGTCTGCAGACATCAATGAATTTAGCAATATGCTAGTAAATAACATGAAAAAGATTAATATCTCAACAGAAAAATTAATTACAAATATGTTTAAATAATGATTTTGCTGTGAGTTAGGTTTGTGGATACCAGAGAAGACTCAACTTGGGCCTCTTATGGAGTATCCAAAACCACCTAGAAGATGTTGTCACCTAGGACTTTTGCAGCAGAAGTTCCCAAAGTTTCGTGAGTTCCGTGACCTGCGTTGGATGCGGGATGTTTGGCTTTGGAGATCACAGTCGCGTGGCAGAGGGAGCAAAGCTTGTTCTTTACAGAGTTCACATTCTTCTGCATCACTCTGAGGTTTCCTGGCAGCCTGCTCTGAGACAGCTCAGTTAAGCACAGTTTAGCCTCTATATCAAAGCTGTTGCTTGCAAGTCGTTTGCACCAGTGATGGTTTCTTTACAATGGTTTAGAGGAGTTGTTACTGCAAAGTGTTTGCTCTCAACATTCATTATGGAATTACTTCTCCACAGAGATGAGCAATTTGAATTTGTCATTACTTTTTCTCTCAGTGTAAGTATTTTAGAACAATAACTTCCTCCAGAAGAATGAAGGAAATGGATTTCATTGTCTTAATTTTATGTGGAGGGGAAGACAATTTTCATACGTTATCCCTAAGCATCACTTAGATATCCACGTGAGGCACATTTTTGACTTGCTGCTTCACTTTGTTCGTGAGACAAAATCAATGCTCTTCTGCAGATGTTAGTCTTTAAATTTCATTAGGAGGCATGACAACATCTGGGTCCTTAGGTCAATGAAAATGAGCAGACAGCTTTAGTTGCAGCTTGCAAATTTGTCTTACATTTTGAGAGGTTTATGTAGCAGCAGAAGTGGAACTGCTTATTGCATGTAAAGGCATCTCTGTGTGAACTGTTGTTGGTACTAACTGAATAAGAAAAGGTACTGTATTTGGGGAAAATGCAGAGGTACAATTTGGGCTTTGCTTTCCACAATGGCAAATACAGCTGAAATACCAGCTGTGGCATGACTGCGATGAGTGACCTAAGAAAATGAATGCCATTGAGCTCAGTGTCACAAAATGCATAGCTTAGTTAAAGAACAATAAATGCTCATGAGAAGCTTGAGTAGAGGATGAGGCTGGGGGAAAGAAGCTGGCTGATACAGATAGCCGTTCATTTGCTAAGTGCAGGTATGTCTGAGTGAAAGGCTGTCACCCCTAGGTCACGTGGAGACTGTCTTTGTGACCAAATTCATGGCATACAGACATACAATCCATTGTCCTGTCCCCGTCTTGAACGTTTACTTGTTTTTATGGTTTTTGCTAAGGTATCTGAAGGATATTTGTAGTACATTAGTTTTTATTGTGTTTTGCTTTATTCTCTGTGCTGCAATAACATCAGTCTTGCAAGGCCCATATAAAGGATGGCAGAGGATACTGGCATCCAGGAACGGTGCCTTCAGTCCCTCAGGGCAGAAACTCAAATGTTGGCTATTGCAGGCTGCCTAACGCTGTCATGGCGCGTTCCAGCTGGGCTGAAAACTGTCCTCCTAGGATGAGCAGTGTAGTCATCCCATTACTGATTTATGGCTGAAACAATCTAGCACAAAGCTGATGGCCTGATATTTCTGAGGGTGGTAATACCTTAGTGAATGGTGAGGATGCAATAAGTAGGTGAGTCAGATGAATGCTTTCAAATGAGCTGTTCAAGTTTTGCATGACTAATGGAGCAGTTAAAAAAAAAAAAAAAAAAAGGCAACAAAACCCCTCAAAATGTGAAAGATCCTGAAAGGCTTGAGATTAAGAGACAGCTCAGGAAGCTTTGATTGTTGTTAAGGTCAGATAACTCCAAACCTGTAAATGATCTGTTGGTGAAGTTTCAGAACCGTATCCTTTCAGTTGTGGTGTGAAAGCGAGTGGCATATGGCTTTTTTAACATTCAGGAGCTCCTTTAGTGAGACTGAAACTAAAGAAGATGACTATGTTTTTGCTAAGATTTTTTTTGAAGGCTTAAAAGGAAAAGCTCCCCATTCCAACCTTCAGCCCTCTGTAGCTGTCACAAGACACGTTCATACTGCAATCACACAGCTCGTGACCACATTACAAAGCTACTTTAAAATCAAGTAACTTAGCTGTTGCCTGAATATTTAATCAACTTTTTGGCTGGGTTTTATTGCCAGCATCAGATCGCATAATGTAAGCCATTTGTGCTGTAGATATACCTATGAAAAAAAGGAGAAAAGAAAAAAGGAGACAGAAACCCATTCTTCCATCTTTCCTATACCAGCTGCGCTTGAAACTAGCAAAGGCATTAAGTGTAATGCCAAATGTCAGTTGTGTGAACAAATGTGTAATAATTGTATTTTGGATCCAGCAGTGTCTTACAGCAAACTGCTCATAATTTCCAGCAGTTACTCTTGCAAAGTGTGTTCCTTTCTTTGATTTCTTTATATTCAAGTTATATCTGCAGAATAAAATTGCAAAGTCAACTCGTGCTTTGCAGTTACTTAAATTATATGTTATTTAGTAAGTAACTAAACCCAAGAAAGCTAGAAGATGATAGTTGTCTGTATCAAGTGGGTTTAACTGGTACTGATTTGGTCCTTATCATTGTCTTCGAGGCCATATACTGTTTGTGTGTCATCTTAAAAATTTGCCTTTGGCATCAGATTGGTGTTAAAGTAGTTCATTTCAAATATAGGGCCAGTACTGAAATTTTTAAAGCTAGTAAGCTCTGATTTATACCTGATTTATTCATCTATCATTCTTTTCCAGAACGTTTGTTTTACTGATATATAAATATTTAGTCTTGGGATGTCTCTTTTCTCCATATATGTGTGTGTATACATGTGTGTTATGTATATATTTATGAAAAATTTATAATTTGTACAGATAGAACATAACCTGTCTCCTTCAAGTGCTCTCAGGTGAAGGGAGGGGTTCCTCATGCAGCAGATCAGACAATTTATAAAATACATAACATTTTTAGAGGGAGTTCTTCCATGCTATTTCAAAGTATCAGAAATCATCTCAGTTTGAGTGATCTGAATAAGAGATGAAAGGTTTTGGGGGAGGAGGCAGAGAGGACTGGAGATACTGGAATTCTGAGTTTTCTACAGGTGTGGGAGCAGCATGGGAAGGAAATATGTTGGACGGGTGAAGGTACCTGTATATTGCAATTGAGGCCATTACTATTGAATATGAGGAGACCCAGTCAAAGACCAACTGTGTAAGTTTTAGCTGAGAGAAGGCTGTACATGGCCTGGAAGAGAAGAAGGTGCTTAGACCTTACAGCCTTGATAAATGTGAGTGAATGGATAGATGAAAAAAATACTCTTGGAGAAGCATAGCTTATTTCGGTAGTCAAGCAGTGTAGAAGATTTGAAGATGGTCATGTATCTAGGCCTTAATATATCAGAATTATGGCTCTTTGATCCCTCAAAACAATATGGAAACTCACATTTATGTATATAAAAGCTGATGGTCTTTGTATATTTGGGGTGAGGAGTAAATTGGTGGTGCTGGGAAAAGTGTTTCACATCACATTTCCACAGCTGGTTCTTGTAAAGTAACCCTGTGTTGTCCCGTGTACCACTGATACTCTTTTTGTACTTCACACCAGACACGCATTTCATTTAGTTCACAAGTGACCAATGTTACCTGATTTTCTTTCCTTGTCTCCTTTCCTCTAGCTATTACAGCTTCTGGAATCTGAAACTATGCAACTAGAAGCCTTTCTGGAGTGGAAACAACTGGAACCAGTTTATTGGCAGTGGATGGTAATGTATCAAACTGACTTTGAAGGGTGCAGCTTTCTTGACTCTAACAAATAGCTGACCGCTTCCAAAGGCCCCTTCCCACAAAAATAAATGCTGCAAACAAGCTGTTCAACAGCACTTGAGAAAAACGAAAAAAACCTTTGGTAAAGTAAGGCATGTTTTTCTTAGTTTGCTTTCATCCCTCTGTTTTCTTCCATAAGACTCACCCAGCTAAGCTGAGAAATTGCAGGGCAGAGTGGCAGAATTTCATATAGTTAACACAAATGAAAATGTCTGGTCTTCATCTCTTTAATGTTTTTTAAACATAGCAATTGTACATTTTCTTAAAATTAAATGGCTTTTCAGAAGAGGGCCTCTAAGCTTTATTGCAGACTTGAGAACAACTAAATTTGCAAGCAGCTGATACCGAAAACAACTTCATTTTTCCCAGCCAAATAGTGTGTTGAAATTGCTGATTTCCCCTTGAACTGTGTTGAATGATCATAAGAAAATCAATAAGCCTTTCTCTGTGCATCTTAGGATTTCTCAAGTGAGTGTAAACGATACCATCCATCTCAATTCTCTCTACAACTTTTGCCCATTCACAGTTGCTGAAAATAATTATTTAGAGCACCACATTAGCCGTATGAGTTTACAAAATTTTGAGAATCAGTGAGCTGACTGTTAATTGCCCAAATGCCTTCTTTATTAAAAACAAGGCAAAGGAGTGTAAAATTACCTCACCGGTCTTGAAGAGTACTTCCATTGCAGAGCCATTAAAATTGCCATTAGTTCTAGAATGGTTTTTTGCTTTACATGTCTACCATCTTACTGTTGTTTGGAAAGCATCAACACTAGCAGAAGCCTGGCTCCAAATAGGCAAAATGTAACTGCAGGTGTTGTGGCAATTCAGTGTATCCACCAAAACCTTTGCCTCTTGCATGTTGAACAGTGTGGGGAGTATTGTGAGTGTTAGTGTGCTTCATGGAGTTAAGTCCTAAATAAATACAAAAAACCTGACCAGCACATCTTTTTAAATTGTTCAACAGGCTGGATGGCAAATTTTTCTTTTGTTTTCGCTGATGATGGTTGTTGTTCCCGAATGCTGTAGGATGTATGGGAATGAGATGTGCTTTGAGGATACAGTAGTTTTTCCACTTAACCCATGTTTTGCATTGCTGATCTGATGGATGGGATGATTCTTGCATAGCTACTGCCAGGTCTTGCTCAGGGTTGTGGGCAGGGACACCACAGAGCATGACAGAACTACTGCAACTGGAGTGACTGCAGTAATGTTACTTTAAAATTCTGTCATGTAATAGATTTCAAATTAAAAAAAACAAAAAACAAAACAAAAAAAACCTCCAAAAAACCCAACAAAACCAAAAAGCTTTGTTTTATTTCCGTGCAGTTTCTTAGCCTGTCGGTACCCAGAATATCTCTGGATTGTCACGGGCTGGGCCTTTGGGCAGCATGAGCTGCTGGCCTCAGTGCTGCTTCTGCCAGTTTGCAATGCTGATGCTCACTGAGAAAGGAGGTTTTGTAGGGTGTCTTTTGCCATTCTTAGCTATCTTACAAAGTTTTTTCTTGTATGAGCCTGAGAATCTCTTGCCATGGAATAAGCCAGAGTTTTTAACCTACCTGCAGAGAAGAAAGAGGGGAGAAAAAAAAATACTCCCATCCTCTTTATAGCAAGCTTTTATATAAGTGAAGGCTGTTAGCATGTCACTGCCTTCGCAGTCCTCGTTTCTAGGCTAAACAAAATTGATTCTCTCAGTGTCTCCTTGTAGGCCATTCATTCAAACTTCTGATGGTTGTTGCTGCTCTTGTATGGGACTTTCCCTCCCATTTGTCTGTGTTTAACTTCAGGTACCTCAGCCGTATGTCAGTGTTACAGTCAGTGCTCTTCTACCATGGAGACTTGTGTTTATACTTTCTAAAATGGTACTTGACTTTAACAGTATGACATTGGTGACTTTTGGTTTTCTGATGTCTCTTCCAGCAGTGTTGCTGCTGAGCCAGTAATTATGCAATTGGTTTTTCCTTGCCTGTGTGTAGACCACGCTGCTCAACTGCTCCTCTTGCTGTTTTCAAATTACTTCTTCAATTTCTAAAGATAATTTTGAATGCAAATTATGTCTTTAAAAGAGATTATGACCTCTCCTATTTAATGTCTTCTTGATAACAATATGGAAATAAATATTTAATACTCTTTGAGTGAGGAGGCCTGGGTCCTTTAGTTATGCTCTGCTACCCGGGCTTGAAAACTGTGTATTTCTACATAATCTGTGCACCACGGTGTATAGGTACATGCATTTCAAGGACTCTGAAATTCATTGGTATTTTTTTGAGTATTTCAAATAACGGTTGCTATCTCCAAAGGCAGTTGCAGAATTAATTATAGAACCAGCTAGGTGGTCATGGTCAAGCAGAGCTGACAGAGCTCCTGACCAGCCTGGAGCAGGGATCTCTTGGGGTTCCCCCACTTGTAGAGTTTTACGTGGGCACAGGTGATCCTATGGGTGTTACAACTTTCTGTGCCACGTAGCAGATGGGGCTCTCCTGAACATGTATGTCCTTCCTGGTCATCACTTTGTTACAATAAGCCATGGAAGTGCATCCAACCTCAGAGTTTGAGGGGAAGGGGCATATCTGGAGCTTCTGCAGTACTGGTGATCTCTGTCCCACAAGTGTTACTTTATGCTTTTGCGCGGCTCACAGTATGCAGTGCTTTCTAAAATAAGCTAGGTTAGTAACATAAGTTTTCTGTTAACTTAGAAATATGTTGTAGTGAACTGAGGAGGTTATCACTTAAAGTAGTTCTGAAATTGTGGAGCAACTGTATACTGAGGTGGCAGCAGTGAATTCCTAGTTATGAATTACCAGGAAGATGTGGACGGGGAAACCATTTTAGCTCCTGCTGAAAAGTAACTTTTATTGTTCTTCCTTTAGGAAACTGTGTTAGATAATATGGCTGAAGAGGGAAATATGTGTGAGTCCCAGGATGCTCATGTAGAGAAAAGCAGGCTGCCAAAGGTGACCGCGTCTTGCCCCTGGGCTAACAGTCTGACTGGGAAAATTGACAGATTATCCAGAGATCTAATGACTCTCCGTGATCAACTGCATAAGCTTGTAACTCACCGAAAGGCTGCGTGGTGTGAGAAGGTAAGCCTTTGGGTGGCGTTCTTGATCATTAGTGACTTTTAAGATCCTATATTTTTCAGCTGTCTCGCTGCAGCCCATGCTAGGGCAGCCTCCCTGTTGCTGCTCTGTCGGCCTTGCTGCAATCTCAATGTCAGATCTACGGTTACCTGTCTGTTTATGCCCACAGCGTGCCAGGTGCTCTTTCAAACACAAAGTAGGCACCTGTCCCGGAGAGGCAGCATGCTGAAACAAAGTAAGTGTTCTTTTGGAAGGGAAGGCATCAAAGGATAGGGGTTGCAGAGGAGAGAAAAGAAGAGGAGGAAATCATGGCAGCCCCCGAGAGAGGCAGCAGGTTGAACGCATCAGTAATGGTTATAGTGAGAAAAATAAAGATAGGTATTTTCAGGGAAAGGAGGCTGGGAGAGGCCAGAGCTTGTCATCTTTCACTGAGTTAGTAGTCTTTGAAATGTCTGATGGGGGAAGCAATAAGAAGGATTTGAAACCTGTGAAGTGAGAGAAGGGACTAAGCACAAGACTTGGTGGAAGAACAGACTGGCTGTGGGAGGCTGGCTGTGGAGGAAAGCAGATGATAGGAAGGAAGTGTACATGGTATTCGCTGACATAGGGATGGGGAGACACTTGGGAAGCACCCGGAGGGGGCGGTGGGGCATAAGTAAAGGAGCTGGTAATGTGAATGTAGAAGGTGAATCTAAATATTAACGTGCTGGCACAAAGAGAAGATACGATGAATATGCAGGCATAAAAACTAGTAATTTTTTTCAGGCATCAAGAGGAAAGAAGGATACTAGAGAATCTATGAAACATGTGGACAGAGAAAAGGGAAAGAAACAGTTGGGGCACATACAGCAGTAACAAAAATGCTGTATCACTATTCTGTGTCTGTGTTAACTCGGAAGAGGAGGTTTGTTGCTTGGGATTTTTTTGTTTGTTTTGTTTTTTGGGTTTTTTTTAGATTGAATTGTTGGTAGACAGGATTATAGATCACCTGACAAAATGAAAGTGGCAGGTTGTCAGATCCAGAGGTATTTGCCCACGCGTTCAAAAGGGTCTGGCATGGAAAAAGCGTGTGGAGAGCTGATCGCTCTCTCTTCCGCTGAAAGATAAGGAACTAGTTAGGATCAGTTGGATATAGACAGGCACAAAGAGCTGCTGCTTCACACAGAGTGTGGAATTTCTTCCCACAGGGCACTGTGGATATAAGCAGTGCACATGGATTCAAAATCTGTTGAACACATTTTTGGAAGAAGCAATCCATCAAAGACTATTAAATATACAGATATGAATTACAAGCTTAGGAATTTGCGGGAGTACAAATTGTTGCAGGCTGGGGAAATATTCTGAGGAAGTATCTCCATATATTTGCCTTTGTCTTATAGTCTTCTCTAGGTGCTTGCTGTCAATCACTGTCAGTCACTGTCAGTGATGGGATACTGGAGTAGGCAGGTCTCTAGCATCATCAGATTTCATTGATTTTGTGGCAAAACAGACATGACTGTTGCAGGACAACTCAGACCTTGAATTCTATAAACAAAATTTCCAGTGCATGATTTCCAAAGCAGGATATACTCTGACTCCTCTTAAATGTAACAATATGTATGCTGTTAAAAATGGCACTCGAGATGATCTGCTCCATAACCTTCCCTGGCACCGAGGTCAGACTGACAGGCCTGTAGTTCCCCACATCCTCCTTCTGGCCCTTCTTGTAGATGGGCATCACATTTGCTAACTCCCAGTCAACTGGGACCTCCCTAGTTAGCCAGGACTGCTGATAGATGATGGAAAGTGGCTTGATGAGCACATCCGCCAGCTTCCTCAGTACCCTTGGGTGGATCCCGTCCGGCCCCATAGACTTGTGCATGTTTGAGTGGTATAGCAGGTCGCTAACTATTTCCCCTTGGATTATGGGGGCTTCATTCTGCTCCCTGCCCCTGTCTTCCAGCTCAGGGCGCTAGGTACCTGGAGAACAACTGGCCTTAGTATGAAAGACTGAGGCAAAGAAGGCATTAAGTACCTCAGCCTTTTCCTCATTCTTTGTCACTGTGTCTCCCCCCATGCATCCAGTAAAGGATGGAGATTCTATTTAGCCCTCCTTTTGTTGCTAATGTATTTGTAGAAACATTTTTTATTGTCTTTTACGGCAGTAGCCAGATTAAGTTCCAGTTGGGCTTTGGCCCTTCTAATTTTCTTTCTGCATAACCTCAGAACATCCTTGTAGTCCTCCTGAGTTACCTGCACCTTCTTCCAAAGGTCATAAACGCTCCTTTTTTTCTTGTTTTTTTATGTTAAATATTATATAATAATCACACAAATCTTTTTATGCTGAAATTTGGAAATGAAGTCCAAAAAGATTAACCGATGAATTCCTCATTGTACTTTGAAATATTCAAATTGGATTTGAATGACGGCTGGTCAAGGTCCAGTGTTTCTGAGATTCAGTGAATGTCATATGATGTGGGAAACAAATGGAGTGCATCTTAGTGTGTTGTTAAAAGGATGGTTTACCACAAGTGCCTCCTCTTCTACATGCCCTGGAACAGAATTGTTTTGCAATGCTGCACGACAGCATTTTTTGGAATGCTGGGGGTCAGATGACTCTCCATCAATCCTCTTTATATCAACCCTTCCTTTAAATAGTACTGCTGCTTATGTGACACTTTCTGCCTGTAGCCTGTCTTTTTTTCCCACAGTCAGGATGCTTGCTGAATGCAGGCTCCGCTATCAATTGTATGTTTCTGCCCCCTTCAGTCTTTTCCCTGGAGAAATAAGCTTATCAAATCCTTCCTTCTTTATTATTTTTTTAGTCAAACAAAGAGAAGATATAGCAGTAGCTAAAGTGGTCATTATCTCTAACTTTGTATCTTGCGATACTGAGACATCTGGAAATTATCTTGGCTCTCACCAGCATGCCCAGCTGAGGGACAGTGCAGTTTATTATAGCTCTTGTGCCCACTACCTTGTACTTCACGGAAAACGTGATAATCCAGAGTAATTATGTCTGTTGTTACCAGTAGGCCTGATGTCTGTGCCAGGCAACTGAGTAGAAACTGTTCTGAGGAAAAGAATTAAGGGCACATGATGAAACGTGATGTACTGGGGAAGAGACAGCACAGTTTTTGCAGAGAGGAATCATGAATCTAAAATCCATTGAGCTCTTTAAAGGGACTAGTGAGCATGTGGGCAAGGGAGTTGGATTGATATCGTTTAATTGCATTTACAAATGGCATTTGATAAAGTCCTTAAAAAGATTCTCAACAAAAATAAACTGCCCGTGTGGCTGTCTTTCCTCTTACCCTTGAGCAAACAGCAGAGCAGGAAGTGGAGAGGAGGCGGCTGTGATGGGTTTGTGGAGGCGGTCACCAGTGGAGCCGCATGGGCCCGCACTGCTCAGCGTGTGCATAACTCCTCTGGGAAAGGAGGTGGATAGCGAGGTGCCCAGGTTGAGACAAGACCAAATCCCTGAGAGCACATGTGAAGCACAACAGCAAAGGATTGTCGAGGGCGCTTGTACTGAGTAGTGAAGTGGGAAAATGTCAGATAAAACTGGATGGAGATAAATCTTATCAAAATGCATCCAAAGGGAGAATCATAATTTTACATGTGTTTTTTCTGTCACATGAATGAGCTCTTAGGGTTATAACGATAGTTCTGTGGCAATGTCAGTGGTCAAAAATAGCAAACTGAATCCTAAGGATTGTTAGGAAAGCAGAAGCAAGCAAAACTTAAAATATTCCTGGAATGCTGTGTGCAGTTCTGATCCCAATCCTAACTCAGCAAAAAGATGTGGTTGAGCTGAAAAGCACAGGGAGAGGAAGTGATGATGACCCAAGTTGTGAAAGTGTTTCTCTGCAAGGGAAATTTAGAATCATAGGATCGTCTAGGTTGGAAAAGACCTTGAAGATCATTGAGTCCATCAACCTAACACTTCCAAAAACCACCACTAAACAATGTCCCTAAGCACCATGTCTACCCATCTTTTAAATACCTCCAGGGATGGCGATTTGTCCTGGTTTGAGGTAAAATAGGACCAATCANAGATGATCGTTATCCTGGGAGCTTAATATGGTTTTGTATATATTTCATTATTTTCTTTTTATTTTATTATTAATATTTCACTGAAGTAGTTTAGTTCCTTCTAAACTCTTAAGTCTCTCTTTTTCTCTCTCTCTCCTGCCTCTCTTCGAAGCGGGCAGGAGAGAGAGAGCAAGCATCTGTCGTTCCACCTGATTGGGCCAATCCGGCCCAAACCATGACACAATTCCATCACTTCTCTGGGCAGCCTGGTCCAATGTTTGATAACCCTTTCGTTGAAAAAATTTTTTCCTAATACCCAATCTAAACCTCCCCTGGTGTAACTTGAGGCCATTTCCTCTCGTCCTATTGCTTGTTCCTTGGGAGAAGAGATTGACCCCCACTTTGCTACAACCTCCTTTCAGGTAGTCGTAGAGAGGAGTAAGGTCTCCCCTGAGTGTCCAGGGGAGTTTTCTCTAGCCTAAACGACCCCAGTTGCCTCAAACACTTCTCATATGACTTGTTCCTTAGACCCTTCACTCGCTTTGTTGCCCTTCTCTGGACACACTCCAGAATCTCAATGTCTTTCTTGTAGTGAGGGGCCCAAAACCAAATACAGTATTCGAGGTGTGGCCTCACCCGTGCTGAGTACAGGGGAACGATCACTCCCTTAGTCCTGCTGGCCACACTATTTCTGATTCAGGCCAGGATGGTATTTGCCTTCTTGACCACCTGGGCACACTGCTGGCTCATATTCAGCCGGCTGTCGACCAACACCTCCAGGTCCTTTTCTGCCAGGCAGCTTTGCAGCCACTCTTCCCCAAGCCTGTAGCGCTGCATGGGGTTGTTGTGACCCAAGGGCATGACCCAGCACTTGGCCTTGTTGAATCTCATACCACTGGCCTTGGCCCATGGATCCAGCCTGTCCAAATCCCTCTGTAGAGCTATCCTGCGCTCAAACAGATCCACACTCCTGCCCAACTTGGTGTCATCTGCAAACTTACTGAGGGTACACTCAATCCCCTCGTCCAGGTTGGTGATAAAGATATTAAACAGATCTGGCCCCAATACTGAGCCCTGGGGAACACCACTTGTGACCAGCCGCCAACTGGATTTGACTCCATTCACCACCACTCTTTGGGCCCAGCCTTCCAGCCAGTTTTTCACCCAGTGAAGAGTACGCCCATCCAAGCCACGAGCAGCCAGTTTCTCCAGGAGAATGCTGTGGGAAACAGTGTCAAAATTTAATTAGGCTAGGGCTCCTTGCACTAGAAGAGGCGAGAATGAAGAGGGGTATTGCACTGGAGCAGGAGGAAATGTTTTTTACTGTTCTTCTGATGCTCCTTGGTTCTTATGATGGGTGAACCTAAAGGGAATTACTTGACAAATTAATGAAGAAAAAAATAATTGTTAAGCAAGAAACATGAAAAATATTCTCTGGTCAGGAAAGTCCTTCAGCTGCAAACTACAGGAGTTTAGGAAGTTGTATCTTCCAGTGAGGTACTGCTTTATATATATATAGTTATCTGTTCCTAAACTTATTCCCTGTTTGCTATTGACAACCATTGGAGACAATACTGGTTTAGATGGAGCTTTGATATAACAAGGTACAGTTGCTCTTTCTTTACATCCAGTTTTGAGCAACACATTTCAGGACAGAAATTGGGGGGAGCCAGAATATAAAAATTAAAATCATCATAAGTCTGGAATGTAAGGTCTTTATGTTAAAAACGAAAAGACTAAGGTGAGGGGTATGAATCTTTGAATATGGAGAAGTTTTTTGTGGAGGACAGATTTTTCTTTTTATTTTCTTCCCCATGTCCTCAGTGCATGGTACAAGAATGGGTGTAAATTGTAACACAGAGTTTCTAGTTAGGTACTAAGGAAAAAAATTCCTCATACCCAGGGCAGAGAAACATTGGAATAGGTTGCCTGGTGAGCTGTGAAGTCTCCATCCTTGGATCCTGCACAAACCAGGTTATGAAAATATCAGTCAGAGACGGCTGAAGAGGAGTTGGACCTCTCTGAGAGTGTGGATTGGGCTTGAAAACCTGTTGAAGTCTGTTTCACTTATGAAAAATCTGTGGTTTATTTATTTATTTAAAACTACGTAGAGGCATTTCTTGTCTGTTAAAAGTCATCACTATGCCACAATGTCTGGTTTGTACCACTAAACACAACTGCTTATTATTCAGGATGTGATTTCAGGGGTAATGTGTCTATTTGTTGCAAGTTTGATCACTTGTGCACTGTGATTCTGGTAGTTAAAACTATCGATCTTAAATCTTTCAAAATTAAAGAACTTACTTTCCTTATTTTCTTTTGTTTGTCTCTTTGTTTCCTTATTTTTCTTTTGTTTCTTTCTGCCTGACCCCAGCTCTTTCTTTGGCTCTGTGCTTGGAATGACCCTGAAACCATTTCCCCTTTCCGGGACGTTTGCTAGAAGACATCTGAATGTTGCCATGGGATTTGGGTGATTTGTGAAACCCTGATTAATACGACATTTTAACTGATATCCATCTCTAGGCAGCAATGTGTTCAGTATCTTGGAGGAGAAGAGGCATATGACAGAGGTGTGATCTGAATACAGGGCTTTCTGTTTAGCTTTGTTCTTTTCCATGCAGTACTGGGCAAATAATCGTCACTTTTTTGGTGACATTTTGGGGATTTGTAAATGATGAAAAAGTTGAGTGAAATGGTTAAGCTTTAAAAATGTTTTTTCTCTTGGAAACAAACTTAACTGTAAAAGATAAAGACTGCTAATTCCAGAAGAGAACTTGTTCATTTGTTTGCTTTTTTGTTTCATGTTATCTACTCCTCTATTTGAGGGGGGATTTTATTTCAGGCTGTTTTAAACATTTGGCATCCACAAGCTGGAATGCAGAATATTTTGACTCCAAATGATGATCAGTTTTAATCACATAAATGTTCACACCATACTGAGCTTTTGTAGAAACTTGGGATATTGTATCTTGGGATTTTCTGTGTTCGCTATCATTTTAAAGCAAGCCAGACTCCTTTGAGACGGCAATATGATGGGATGGAGCTTGCTCATGCATACATCTCTGAAGCATAGCCCGGAAAGACTTAGAGCCATTCATCTGAGCTCGAACATGCTCCCTCCACATTAAAGTCCTCTCCAGAAATAGTGGTGGCTGTGCTTGCATGCTTGGCTCACATTGTGCCTGAGTACCAACAGTTGAGACTTAAGAGGTTGTAATCCCTGACCCATATCAGACTTTCTTAATGACACTGGAAGAGCACACTGAAACCTGCATTTCGTCTTTGTTTCTGTATTTTTCTCCTGATCGGTTGCCTCATCTTCCTTTCAGTAACCCCCAAACTCCCCAAACTGTGGCACCCATAGCCTTGATAGGCACGGAAGAATGCAGCGCTGCCCATTTTGGAAGAGATGCCCTTTGGATTGATTGTGTGTTGAGAAGGGGCTGTATAGGAGAGGGATGTTTTGTTTTCTCTCCCTGGGGAGAGGGGCGGTGGTCAGGGATGTTGGCCGGAATGACCTGGGACACTCCATTGAGTGGGGATGGTGCGGGCTGAAATGCAGAGAGGCTTTCGCTCCATCCCAAGAGTCCTGTGATTCATTCGAACTTTTTGCCACCACCAACTCATCACAGCACACTGCTGGAGGCCTTGTAGAGTCTACTAAAAGGAGATTTTTTTCCCAAGGATCTTGTATTTATAGAAGACTGAATAGTTTTTGTTGCACTTTGATTTAAGGCTTCACTATTTGAAGCAGCTTCAGAGGCTGATGCTGAAACATAGTCCTACATCCTTCTGGTTTTGGTTTGGGTTTTTTATTTTTTCTTACTGAGATTGAGTTGAATTTTATCTATTCAAACAAGTGCATTTCCAAAGTTTTTCTGTAAACCTCATAATGAACTGGAGAGGGGGATGAGGATGTGTGGGTACCCTAGTAGCTACTGCCAGTGCTTGGTGGCTGTGCTGTGTGTTCAGCTAACCTGCATGAAAATAAAGGCACGTATGTGCATTGTACATATGTGGATGAGGGAAATATAAAGTCTCACTATTTTCTCCACTGTGTGAATGGCGAGGGTAGACAGTGGGGACTGGAGTGGCTCCTGGTGTGCCGTGTTCCCTCCTCCGCAGGTGCAGGGCCAGGTTGTGTTTCTGCTGCATTAAACCCAGGGCTTGTGGCAAAGGGGCAACTGTGCTCTTGGTGGAAAACTCTCTGAAGGCTTGTCAAAAGCTCTTTTTTTCAAAGCAAACTGTTCACATTTCATCTTCACTATTTCTGCAGTTTATTCTAGTTCTCTGGGCTTTCTGCTAATATGAAGATGTTAGTATAGTGAGTAGTTAATTATCCAGGCTGTCTGGGGTTCAGGAAGTGGAGGAGTGGTAGGGAATGGTTCAGTGCCGACATATTTCCTCAGTCAGCACATTCCCTTCCCCTGCCCCTTCCCCGGTCTCAGAGCACTTCTGTGTTCCACTTTGTGTTCGCAAACCTCCATCTGGAGCACTGAGCAGCTGTCAGTGGAGCTTTTTATGCAAAGAGAAATTGAAGAACCAGCAAGGCCACAAGAGCAGCTTTTGGAAATGCATGGTTGGCTGAGCCCAGATGCCTGGGTAGGGGGAGGAAACCCAGAGAGATCAACAGAAACATCCATCAAAGGGAGCAATAGAGGACATGGACAGGAGGATGGCAAGGAGGGACAAGGCTAATGGCTTTTATGTGTAGTTCTTAGTTAAATGTAGGATTAAATTTGCTGCTGATGGAATTGCCATGGTATTAGCAGTTTTAGGTTATTAGAAAGCATGGATCTGCTGTAAACAGTAGGAATTAAGATCCTCATGTCTGTATTCACTTTTTGCTCATGTGTTTTCTTGCATTGGTTTACTTGTCATTCATCGATATTCCTATCAGGAGATCTGAGGCTGCTTGCTCCTGGTTAAGTGGCCATGGGGGCTGCGGTGGAGATCCAAGTGATTGTTCCTGGAGGGCAGTGTGCTCTCTCTTGTGTTGGAAGGAGGAAAGAAACCATCTCCATGCATTGGTTCTCCTCTTAAGAGCAGGATCTAACATTTGCGTTAGACCTGAAGCCCCTAGTTAGCCTGGTTTAAGGCTGGCATGCACGTGGAAAGTTACTGCGGATGAGCAGAGCTGGGAGATTTTTGAAAGAATCTTGCTCACTTCTGAGAACTGTGCAGGTTGGTCAGACTTGAATAGTCAATGTTAAGCTCACAGCGTACAAAGAGATGAAAAAGATAAGTATTTATTTTTCGTTTGCAGATGCAACTTGCTGTGCAGATTGCTGAATGAGTGCTGAACTGTGTGAGAGACAGAGAGAATCTATGTACCAGTTGCTAAATCAGCAAACTGATTTCAAACACACAAAAAACTGTAACTGAAAATAAATTACCCAGCCTGACGTTTTTGATGGGGCTTATATATTCTAAAAGACTCCAGCTCCTTAGGGAAGAGAGAAACATTAAAAACTTGAGTGCCGTCTTCTGTTTTGTGTGCAGAACTCTGGGGTTTGAAGTAAACATGGGTGAAAGTTTTTCTTTCTTCCCAAAAGATACTGTTTTTCTTTCCTTTGCCGAAATGCAAAATGTTTTCTCAGGTGACAGGATCAGTTAAAGTATAATCAATAACCAGTGTTAATATTTTACTCGCATTATTTGCCAAGATGTTGGATACTGACCAAGGCAATGAAACATGTAGTAAATGCAGCTGAAGAATTATACTCCAATAAATTTTAGATGAGCTTTATTTAACAATAAACTGTAAAAAAACCCATTCCAATGAGAGAAAGTGTTTTGTAGCCACTGTAAATGTTTTAGTGCATTTTTAAGAAATAAGTGTAGTACTTATGTTCTCACAGTTAAAACACACAATAAAACATGGACGAAGACTAGGAATGCCTATAGGGCTCCGATGTGCAAGGTATGGAAGATCGCAGCCCCCAGCACCACCTCTATCTTTTGAATGTGAAAAGCTTGGAGGCTGATGGGTGGGATTTGAAGTACCTGTGGCCACAAGGTTGCAGGATTTCAAGACTTTTGCAAATGGTGAGCCACTGCAACAAATATTATCCTCCACAAGGGCAATATCTTGGGGACATAGCTAATTCTGGCTGACAGAGGCCATATTAAACACCATAGTCAGTGGCTGTATTTTAGAGCAGCTCTACCTGAAACACTATTAGTGTGTTTTACTGAACCTTTCCAAGTGGATTTTGGGGACAGTAACTTCCAGGAGGTACCTGGCTTGCTTTACAGCTCAGGGCAGACTGTCAGGATGGGTTCCTCCTACACCAGCAGGAGTTATAAGCATTGCATACTTTGCAGTACTGCTTGGTTTTTAGGTGAGTTGATAGAGCTGCTTTTAGAAGAACTGTTTGCATTCATGCGTTCAAAGCTTAACTTTAAATTTCTTTTTTTCTTAAAACCTTGACCTTGTTCTCTCAGTTGTCTGCCCTGAAATCGAGGGTACTTGATCATAAGAAAAAAAAGTATCCAACTCATTTTTGTGTCTTTGTCCCTTGTGCTTGTAGAAGAGCTGACATAAAAGTAAATCTGTAATTTAATATTGTCATATCTCTTCTTCCCAGCCAGAAATGCATCTAAATAAAGCTTTAGTACACTTCTGAGCACAGAACTCACTACTTTTAACTGTTTATCTTACCGCCTCTCTCAAAACCCTGAGAGCCGTTTGATTTTTTTCCCTTTGCAGGCCAGCTGTAGGGCCCAGCCTTTGACTGCTGCAAGAGTCACAATGGCCATTCAAGCAGCTTCCCATCCACCTACAGCTGCTACACACCATCAAAACTGCGAGCTAGTAAGAGAAGCTGCTGAATGCATTTTAAAAGTAGTGGCTTTAGAAAATGTCTGCCTTTTCACTGAACCTCTGAAAATGTTTTATGTAGACAAATCTCCACCTGGGAGTTAAAGTTCCTCATGCCATAGTTGTGGATAAGGCTGGGTTGCTGGAGTGACCTTTGCTGCTCTGGATGCATTGCTCCTGCCTCCTCCAAAAGCAGAGAGAAGAGCTGCAGGGCTGAGTGCTGGTGGAGGTTCTGCAGCACTCATGTGAAGTCCCTGGAGGGGACAGGGGAGTATTTTCTAACTGAAAACCAAACCATTTTGGAGGTGAAGAAAATCCCTAAAAGTCATGGTTGTGTGAGGTTTTTGCGGGTTCCCCCCCCCTTGTAATTTTTGCATAAGAAAGACCCTTTCCTGAAAATTTGTGTGACTAGGTGGTCATACCTTCCTCTCATCGGTGTGGTTTGTATAAAGATTCCTTTTTTTGGCTGTATATACAGGGCCTACATTGCTTGAATTTGTTTCACATCCTGTTCTCCAAAGCAGGATAATATAGAGAAGTGCAAGTCACCAGCAGCCCTGTTTCTAAAGTGGATACTTCCATGTTGCACAGTGATAAAGCTCTGCTTAAACCAAAGTGGAGTCCTCCAAGCCTCTGCAAGTCACTTAGATCTGAGATGGTATCTCATATCATCAGTGTTTCGTCTCTGCTGCCCAAGATAAAAGTTTGGAAGAACAAATTGAAAAATAAGTGAGCAATTTATTATACGAAGCAATACTTGTCTCTTGCTTTCCTTTGTAATTTGTAGTTGTCAGGGTCTTTTTCAAAGTAGCATTGCAGCCTTTTTGCAACTGTCTAAATTACTTACACTGACATACTCTGGTTTTCATATCATATATTTTCAGTATGTGCCTATTACTACATTAATTTGTGTGATCTTCTAATTAAATTCAAGGATTTTGAAAAGTCTGGAAATAAAACTGTAGTTAAAAAGAAATGCATCATAAAAGGTCAGGCTAAATAGAATGGATTTTTTTTATTACTCTAAAATGCTGAAGATTTATAATTTGGAGAAGGAAATGGGTGTTTATCTCTTACTCCCTGTGATGGGCATTCAGAATTGTGTGGCGTATGGGACTTTCACAGGTCTGAACTGTGTCTCCTTGTAGTCAATGGCAAAGAACCTGCAAGTTTGATGCTCCTGCCTGGAGCCATCCCACTTTCTGGAGAGCATTGGGACCATACTGGGTGGCGGGCTTGCATATCTTCTCAGAAAGTAGCTGAAGAGGTTTGGATGAGCTCCTGGCTCCAGAGCACAGCGATTCTGGCCATCTTGTTGTATGCTCTTGCTGATGCTTCATGTCTGCTCTTTTTTGTGCTGGCATCACTGTCATCCTCTTTAGCTGAACAGAGGCGATGCAGAAATTGCTGATTTCTTTGAAGACCGCTTATCATTTTAAGATTTGTCCCTGGCTGGTTCTGCCCACAGAGAACCATTTCTGCAATAGAATATTCTGCAGTAGAATAAGCACATTATATTTTTGACTCCCATCTATTTTTTTTTTCTTTGAGTTCAGTCGTTCTCCTCAAAAGTCAACCATTGGAAAAGAAAATTACTCATGCCAAAAACTCAGGAACAGAAAGTTCAGAAAATATCCATACAATGGGAAACTTTTTTGTAGTTTTGTGGAAGAGGGATGTATCTCATGAGGCTTTCAACATAGCTGCCTTCATTCTGGGCTGTTTGCCTCAGGTATGTCCTTTAGCAATCCAACCCAAAGGCTGTTCTTGAAGCAACTGCCTCTTTGCGCATCTCTTCAAGGGTATGATCCAGGACAGCTCTGTTACAGGAGAGCTGGGTGAAGCCCTTACTGTAAGCAAGTCTGCTCACATGGGCTCACTACACAGCAGTCACAGAGTTCAGTTGCTTTTAGGCCTAAGAGGATTAATTTCCCTTTTGCTTTGCCTGTGTGGTAGATATTTGTAGGCTCAGCAAGCAGGCAATGCTTTTATTAGTCCTGTGCTTTTGTGTTTCTTATTGATATTTGGAGGTATACTTTGCATTTTTCTGGTAAAGACCCTGAAAAATATTAATGTTCTTTTCCTGTTTTCTTAATTCTATATAATTTTGCTTTATCTTAAGGTAAACTGACTTTTCTGACTTCTATCAATGTGGTATTTAGATACATGAGTCTAAATAAAGACCCACTTGATTATCCTAAAAAAAACCAACCCACTACACAAAGAAAAAAAACGCCAAACAAACCAAAGAAAACCAACAAAGATCATAGAATCATAGAATTGTTTAGGCTGGAAAAGACCTTTAAGATCATCTAGTCCAACCATTGACCCTACTCTACTAGGTCTGCCACTAAACCATGTCTCTAAGCACCACATCTACACGACTTTTAAACACCTCTAGGGATGGCGACTCAACCACCTCCCTGGGCAGCCTGTTCCAATGCTTGATAACTCTTTCAGTGAAAAATTTTTTCCTAATGTCCAGCCTAAACCTCCCCTGGTGCAACTTGAACCTGTTTCCTCTTGTCTTATTAATAGTTACTCGGGAGAAGAGACCAGCGCCCATCTCACTACAACCTCCTTTCAGGTAGCTTGTAGGGAGCAGTAAGGTCTCCCCTCAACCTTTTCTTCTCCGGACTAAACAATCCTAATTCCTTCAGCCGCTCCTTCAGACATGTTCTCCAGATTCCTCACCAGCTTTGTTGCCCTTCTCTGAATGTTACCCATTCAGACAAGATCAGGTCACTCCTTTATGAAATTCTCTCATTCAAATGCTTTAATTAACTTCTAACTTTCCATGACTATGCTTTCTCACCATCGGAAAGCTTTCTGTTGGAAAACAGCGCGGATATCGCTCTGAAAGCTTACGAAGTTCTTTGCAGTATTCAATGTATAATAAAAGGAAGCACAGAGCAGCAGTGCCCTGCCAGACCGTGGTAGCTGTTCTCATCGGATGCAGCTATGTGCATTCCTGGTACTAAAACTATATTTTTAGATTATCCTCAGAGGACTCCTCCCCCAGTTAAAAGATGGCCTTCTATTCCTAGATAAAATAGGTTGCCTCTCTGTGGCTTCCCTGTCAATTTGTTTTGGAATGACAATAGGTGCGCCTGGGAGCTAGCATTTGAATAGTGAATGTCTTGCTTAAAATGCATAAGATGGAGATGCATACATTCCTCTCTAATTGCAGGAAATTGCAAATCCGGGCAAAATTTGGAATGCAGCTGCTTGTATAATTACATCTTCTGTCAGTTGCTACAGTTCAGCTTTACAACCCTTCTAAAATGTCTTCATAGTTTATGGTACAAATAATGGCCCCATTAATATTACTTTGGATTTACCCCTTTCATTTATTCGCCACCAATTCCAAAGGCCTAAGATTTTTCCTCTTGCTGAACTAATAACGAGTGTTAGAAATTAGTAATTATATTAAGGTGAAATTTTGATTTAGCTGTTATAATTATTGTTGAACCAAAAGAAATTATTTGAGTTTCTTGCTGGGGTTTAGGTTTAGTAAAAAATACGCATGCATGTACCTCAAACCAGTTTGATCTGCCTACAGCATCAGGTTTGGATATGTGCAAACCTTTCCATTTCATGGCCTTATGAAATAGAAGGTAATGGTAATGGGTCATGGAAAAGCTGTTAGGTTATTGGCAACTAACTGTTGCTATCTGCTACTGGTCATTAAGTGACGGATAAGATGTAGATCACAACTCAGAGCTTAATGAAATATGTTGGCCCCACTTCTACCACCATCACAATTGGAAAATGGTTGAAAGGGTGGAAAGGATTGAAGAAGGGGCAATAAAGGAATTATTTGGTCTGTCTTTTTGAGAGGTGAGAAAATTTTAATGTAACCAAGGCAAAGTTATAGCTGGATTGTGTTCTGCAAGTTCTTAGACAGAAGTGGACTTTTGAGAGTATAAGACTTTAGATGAAAGATGGTATACGAAGACCCAGTGGCTGAGGGCAGGGGCATATTTTAACCATAAATGTGTTTCACTGCTGAGATAACACAGTGACAGGATAGTTTCTTGATCTGCTGGAGCCTATGTTTAAAAAAAGAAAAGTTTATGTTTCTAGAAGAGACCCTGTATCTTACTAAAATGTAGTAGAACATTGCAGAAATTACTAGGTGAGATACTGTAGCCTGTGCTTTGTGGTAGGTTAGACTAATCAAACAGTTTATTATGACTTTAAATCCATAAATGCATGAACATTGGTATTAAATGGGCTATTTCAGAAGAACATCAAGTCTCTGTGTACAATCAAGGATCTCACAAGAAGAAAGAAACTTCATTTAGGCAGGACAGTGTGGGAAGTGTTCAGCTATTAAAATAGAAAATGATGGTTTCCAGTGTTTTTAACTGGTTACTGTTCAATGTGTAGAAATTGCTGCAGAAAATTAAAAACCTTGAAAGCTTACAGCAAAGAAGCTTGATTCAATGAGACAAGTTTTATAGAGCTGCAGTACTAACTCTATAACTTTCTTAGACGTTTGAAATTACATTTGGGCAAGTTACTATAAGACATGAATTTGAAATTAGAGTAAGGTGGTTTTTTTATAGTAAAACACCTGCTTACTCAGTGTTGTAGTGTTTCCAGAACAGCTGATTGCAGATATTGCTTTTGCTTTAACTTGTGGGGATTTTTGTATAAGCAGCAAATGCCTTTAGATGTTTTTCTGAAGGTTGGGGGTCTGATTTTCTTGGAAGTCACTGTTCAGCAAATGTTTGAACTTCATAGGCTCTGCAGGGTCCTGCCCCTCCCACTCCATAATTTTTCCCAGAAGTAGCAGCTACAGGATTTGATTTTCCATCACTTACGCATTCACAGCATCCCTTGAAATGGTGCCTTTCTCTGCTTCTCTGAATGGGCCACTGTCTACAGCTAGGGAAGGAAAGCATTTGTCATACACTTAACCATGATTGTTCAATAGAAAAAAAACCCAAGCATTTTTGTTAGAAGAAACTGGCCCCCTAGCCAAATTATTATTTGTTTATCTTAAAGAAGTGTAAAGCCCTCACTGTACTTATGTGTGAAAAAGGTTTTATTTTTATGCCTTTGGGGACACGCAATCACACAAAAACTTGGGTTATTCATAACTGTTCTGTTCTGTAGAGAAAACAGTGACAAACATGGAGAGCAACGTTGTTGGCTTGCTCAGTTCTTGTTATCTCTAATGATGTTTGAGATGAACTCTGCTTGGACATCTTCTTTCACAGACAGACCATGGTGCATGTTTTTCAGCGCTGCCCTGTGTGCAGCAAGGTGCAGAATGTGTATTGTATAGCCAGGAAGTTCTTGTATAGGAGCACAAAGAGGTTGTGGGCAGGAATTGTGGGATCCCTGTGACTATTTTTATTGTATTCCACTTTTGTTTAATACTTACAGATCTTTCTGCTATGCTTGTAGTGGACTCTGCTCTTCCCCCTTCTATGTTATTGATACTTTTGCTTATTATTTCCTTTTGCTCTCTTTCCTTTTGTACTTGGTGCTGGTTTTTAAGTGCTGACAAATAGGTCTTTCTTAAAAGTAGTCTGCAAATCCTTCTCTGTCCTGTTTTCTGTATCCCAGATAGACTGTCAGCTGGAATTGCAGCTCTGCAAGGTTTTTCTCAGGGAGTGGGAGGGGGTGGTGGAATAAACACTATATAGAAACTGTAAGACAGCAAAAGGTATAAATAATGATCATTTATAAAGTGTTATTCAGGCTTGTACTGATTAAAGACAAGTGTTTGCAAGGTTCAGCCCCTGGACTGATGCAGATTCCAGTCTGGAAACTGAAAACTCCTAAACTAGCCTTAATTTGCCATGCCCGGTTTCCAGCACTCGGCTGTCAGGATTTTTGCGTGGTATCCATGCCAGCAGTCTCTGAGCGATGCCAGTATCTCCTTGCTTATCCCGCTTTCATTTTTTACATATAGATCTTTCTCTATAATTAACGCTTGCCTGTTGAACGAGAGTCTGCTCAGTTACATGGAGACTGAGAGCTCTGGGCAGCTCCTGTAACCTGGGGAATGACTCTCAGTGCCCGTGCTCGGGATATTGCGACGCGCTGGGGAGCCGTTCAGAGCCAGGCAGGGGAGTGCACTGGCTGACCTGGCAGGTCTTTTCTGTTTCTGCAGTCTGGCCCCTCATTAATCGTATGTTTCCAAGTGTGTAATATTTCACTTCACCCTTTTCAACTCCCCAGGTACAGGGAGCCATCTTCGACATGATAGCTTTAAAATAAAGCTTGAAAAAGAGCTTCCTTTAGGATTAAAAAATTCTACAAGTCAAATATCTTTGGTGTTTTCAGAGGAACTAGATGAGTCTATGAAAGGTGTTGGATGATTATGCCCTGATAGCAAAGGCAGTATGACTTGGTGGCTTGGTATTGCATCCATTCATATTTCCTAATTTCCTTTCACTCCCCAACCCAAACCGACAAGATCTGAGATTTTTCTGCTTGTCCCTTGTTACTTGGAGCACAAAGGAGCAGGCTTGCACCGTGTTTTCCAGCAAAGGCAGGCATCATGGTTTGTAGTACCAGTACAAAATGGCAAGAATAATTTGTATTTCATGCTGTATGCATATGGGGTCTTCTCCCTATTCATAAGAGAAATACAAGAGAGAATGAGTGGACAGATAGGACTGGAGGCACAAAGTGTGCCATTTCTAGGCTTGTGCAGTTTGTTTTTCTGAACAATACTGTTATTATAGCCATTTCTGCAAAACTCCTAGAATAATTGGAAGAGGTTGCGTTTTAAAAATAATGACATGATTCTGGTCTTTGTCATCCACTTCAAAAGGAGCTCCAACAATATGGTTTGCTGTTCCTTCCTCAAAGCTGGCAACAACGCTATCACAAAATGGAAATGCTCCTACGCCTCCCCCTGCTCTCTTCCTTGAAATAGGTGTTTAGACCTTTCATTGCTGCTGCATTTTAAACTTCATCTCTAGCTAGTGGCTTCATTCAAGTATGTAACTGAGAGGCAGAGCGTTCATTTGCTTTCTGAAGCTTTCAGGTTGCCATGTGAAGCTTTAACAAGCTGAAATGTTGACTTGCAGCATTTGGAAGATTTTGTCACTTTTGTTTGGTCATTACTGGAAATGATTTAAATAATGTGAGGTGGTTATCTAGATCTCTTAGCATCTCTTTGGGATGTCTTGCACGTTGGTAAAATTCTCTCCAAACAAGTTCACATCCAATTCGCTTCTTAGCAGAAAAAAGAACCATTTTGTGCATCATTTTTGCTGCACTGTTCATTAGCGAGCTGCTAAAACTCTGAGACAGATCAGCCTCTCGGGGATGTTTCTGAGCCACACGGAATGAGACACAAAGCTCTGGGAAGCTCATTACCAGCAAGGTGCAGGCAAATGCGGGGGAGCTGAGGAAACCACAGCAGGAACTGTGAAGGCCTGGAAGGTCTTCTCTTTGAGGAGAGATCAAATGAGCTAAATGTGTAGGTCATCTAAGCAGCTGATAGAAGCAGACGTCCACGAGATGGGCAACTGAAAGACTGGGACTGTCCACATGACAAATAGCACACGTCCAGAGGAGGTGAATTTGGGTATTACTCTTCTGGCCTCAAAACAGTGGAACATGCAAAGGAACTGGAAGGCAGCTCATTTAAAATGTGCAATACATTGCCTTTTCCATGATTTGCCCACTGAACTCATCACTATAAAATTTATTCAAAGACTCCCAGGACTGAAAACAGCTGAGATAGCTGTCTAGTACCTTAGGTTAGAAGAAATTTCAGAGAAGGGAGGGGTGAGGAGGTGCTGGGGAAGTTAATCATGGGTGTAGGTATTTGCAGGTTTGCGGTCTCTCCAGTGCATGAGTTAATCCACAATGTGGGAACTGAGCCAAGCCTTCTGCTCAGCCTGTTTTTTGGATGTGCCTCACCTCACTGCCCCTTTCCAACTCTGAACTAGCCCACCCTTTTCTGTTCTGGCTTGACCGTTTTCCTCAGTCGGACCTCAGCCTGAACATTTTTAGAAATGCAGCATCAGTCATGGCACTGTCCCTGGGGAGATGGGAAATCCTTTCCACACCTGATGGATGTCCCACTTGGCTTAATTCCACCACGTCAGGAACTAGAGGCCACCTGTCCCTGCCCATCCTCCAGCCGATGTTGAAGAGATCTGTTTTATTCTAGTGCTTACTCCTTTGCATATTCCTGCCTGTGAATCTGGCAGCAGTGTCTGTGCACACCGCAACCCACTGCACTGTGCCAGGTTTGGGAAGGGCAGCACAGTGGGCTGTCGCTTCAGTCCCTTTTCAGTCTGTAATCTAAGATGCAATACTCCTATCTACAACTACACTAGCTCCTTGGCTTACAGTTTTCCCTTCAGCTTTTAGTTTTTAATACCTTTTGAAAACACATGGTGTTTTTTTGGAAAACTTAAGTTATTTTAAAGGAAACCATCTAAGAGCACTCAGGGCAGTTTGGCCACTATCCTGTCCCAAACAGTGGTTGGTGACATGGTGAGGTGAAGCGCTAGAAAGAACCTAGCAGGAGTACTTACCTTGGTGTACATGCATGGCATCTGTCCCTCTGCAGCCCTCATAGGGCTGGGGAGGACACTTGCGTGCCATGGAAGGTTCCTGCTAGCTTATCATGGTCTTGGGAGCATGAAGCCTGGTAAGGTACGTTGACCCTGGAGCGCACAGAGAGACAGCCCACGTCATGGACTCGGTTACAGTGTCTGTGCGTGACTGTTCTGTTGTGCTGTTGTGAACAGCTAACCAGATCAGTACTCGCCCCAGAGCGGGATATGTGTCAGTTTGAAGATGCTGATTCCCCATCAGCTGATTCCCTCTACGTTTGGCGTGGCTTTTCTCAAAATGCACTGGGTCCCTTTGGGATGAGATTGGTTCTGTAGAAGTGGAAACAATTATTATCATGTTGTTGTATTTATTCGGAGAGGATGTGCAGCAGTTGTCAGACAGCACTACATACCTAATTGGGAATTCAACTTCCAGCTGGTAGATTGAGCCTGAAAGGCAGAGCTGTGGGATAGAGACGGCCAGACACAAAATGCTGAGGCTCCTAATCTTTTACAGTATGTTTGTTTAATACAAAGTGGTCTGCCGAGATTGTTTTGCAGTGTAGAATAATCATTGTGTGCTGACTAATGGGAGACAGCAAGCTGTTAAAGAGCATCAATTAACCATACGCAAGGAGGTTACTGTGTATTTTCACGAGCATTCAGGATGTGAAGAGTAAAGAACATTACTTGAAGGTAACCCTCAGAGATTTTTAGCTATTGAGCAACAAGAGTTATTTGTGGACATACATATGGTTGCAGAGCTTACCAGGAAGAATGCTGCAAAAAAGAAGTCTAGCTAGGTAGCTAGAAGGAGCTAGCTTTCCAACTCCAGATTGTGCTGATACGAAATAAATAGTGCTTTGCTAAACTTCTTATCTTATTTCATATTCATTATTTTGAAAATTTCCCGTTAAATTTGTCTAATGCTGTTCCAGGAAATACTGGTCCTTTTTACAGAAGGTAACATGTGCAGTGCCCTTCTGATACTTGGATGTCAGAATTTGTTACAATTCTGCTTCCCTGACTGTAAGGCTGTTGTCCTTGTCCTTACAGCTGCTCCTGCTTCAGTATAGTAATTCCTATTCCTGCTCTTGCTATGAGTTAGAACTCAATGCACTTAGCGTTGAGAGGAGCATGCTCTTCCATCATGTGCCTTGCACAATGGATAATAAAATTCTCCAATTTTGGCTGGTGGAGAGTTTGAAAACCTGTGTTTCATTAGGAACCCTTTTATATAGCCCTACTAGTATTCTGCATGAGTTTAATGCAAAAAATAAATAACATTTTGTGGGCTCTGTTTGCTGAGTGATTTTGTTCTTTGTAAGTAATGGGAAATTTTTCCTATCCTGGATTCCAATGTTAAATCCACTTTGTGCAAACATAATTTTCCATTTATTCATTGGCAGTGGGGAGACCAGATAACATTGAATTTATTTTTTCATTTTGTTTCTTCTAAAGTGGTGTTAGAGAATTGGACCTCAGATATTCTTTTAGCCAACAACAAGAGATGTCCTGGGATTCCTTGGGGATTATGATAAAGAGGGTCCCTTGGTTCTTGGACAAGGGCAAAGACAGACTTCTCTCGGCTTCAACTCTCTCTATTCAAATGCCTTAACCAACAGAGGTCTCCTTTAACAGATGGTTCTGCATCGATAAAGCCTTTAATGTGTTAGGAAGGATTTACTCCTTTTCTGATTTGATTGATTTTCTTCATCTTTTTTGAGTGGGGTTGGGGGGGATAACTATAGAGAGGATTAATTACTTGGCTGCAAAACACATGAAGATATTCTGATGAAAGACTTGGGATAAGTGAGTGAAGCCCTGGTGAAGTTGGTGTCAGTGGGGAATTTAACTGTGACTGCCGCCCTCATGCCTGCAGTGTTTCTAACCATAAGAGAATGTAATCTGACCCCCTGTATGTCAAAAGCTTCTGCGTTTGTTTCAGTAATAAAACTTTCCCTACCGATCTATGGAAAAAATCCTTTTGTCTCCAGATCCAGCAGCTGGTTTGACCCNTGGGGGGGGTGGGCTTTGCTACCTTAGGACTCTTGTCCTTGCAACTGGTGCTGCTTTGAGCTTTGACTGATCTCTGGTGCTTCAGAGAGATGCCAAACCATCCCTGACTTTACAGGGAACTGGTCAAAGCCCTAATATGTGAGATACGATCATCTTAATGCAGATCTGCAGATTTAAAACCCCAAGGAGTTGTTCAGCTTCACCCGTGGCCAGGGAAGGGAGGGGTTGCAGATCAGCGTCAAGGCTGCAAGGGGGGTATCATTAGCACTGAGCTTGACCTGGGCTGAGCTTTGGCCAAAGGATTCATCCCTGGAGCTGCGATGAAGCATTTCATGGTTTATTATCCTCACAGTAGGAAACAATGTCTTTTTCTGAAGCTGAATATCTAACTCAAATTTTCATCCATTTGATCTTCTTACGGCTTTGTCAGCAAAGTCTGGTCTCTCACCACTTTCTTTTAGGATCTAAAACAAATTATATATCTGTCTCCATGAATGGAATAGTTTGAGCTCTTGAAGTTTCCTATTATATGGCTTGTTTTCTGGGCAGTGACTCATGGGTGACCTGGCTTTGAATCCTACTCTCTGTTTCCCTATGTTTTTTGAAGTATGAACTCCAGAACTGCGCACGAGTTCCAGGAGAGCTCTGGGACTTGTGCAGGTTACAGAGGCAACATCGCTTTTCTGAAACTTTCCTGTGTTTTGGCTGAGCTGATTTGGCACCTTGTTGCTGTGGCAGAAACAGAAAGTGCCATTGGACCAAGAACCGTTTCCCTGAAGGCCTTAGCACAGGGTACCTCTTCTTATGGATGTTTCCCCACAGACAACTACATTTTGAGATGAGTCACTGAATTCATGTTTAATCCACTAGTAAAACTGGCAAGGCAATTACCATCTTGCAAGTTCTTCAAATCAAATTGTTAGAGAACATTAAATCAAATGCTTTGGAGAAATCCCAGTATATACAATTGCTTTTATCATCCAGACTGTGATTCTGTCACAAGGAAAGCTTTGTTTTATTGGGCCTATCTTCAGTGAAAGTGTGCTGCCTGGTATTCATTTTGGTCTTAGCCTCTACTTTTTTGTCTCTGCTCTATTATTTTCCTTTTCCTATTTGTTACCCCGTAATGAGAATTGAGAATGAAGGAATTTCTAGCTTACAGTTGTCATCCCTACTTTTTAGCCTTGCCAAGTGCAGAAAGCATTTGCAAACTCAATACTGTTAGTCATGAGGCAATTAATCTGTTATGACAACGTGGTGCCTTAAAGCACAACGGTGATGAAGGTCACTCTGCTGGGTCTCCGTGTGTTTTGCTCTGAAGTCAAACCTCCCACTCCTTGGTGAGAGGGAAGCATGCAGAGCCCTCGTGTATTAGTCATCAGCGGAGGGGCTGGTAGACCGTGAATCTGCAAACAAATTACTACAGGCAGCTTTTTGGTCACTGAGGCTGCTACCTGATAGAAAGCACGTGTTAACATAATTCAGTTTTCACTGCCATGCACTTAGGTTTACATTCATGGTTGGCTCTCTTCTCTTTGTACATCCTAGTCCAAACATGACATTTTGTCATTTTGTGTTGTTTCCTGGCGGGAGGATTTTTTCACAGAAATCTGCCATACTCCTTTTTTTTTTTCCCCCTTTTTTTTCTTCTCTCTACAGGTGAAAACAAGAGAGGAAGAACTACAGAAGGAAGGGTTCTCTGCCACTGCTAGGAAGATACAGGAAAGTGTTGAACTAAAACTGCTAGATCTTACATACCTTTGTGCTCCAAGAAAAAATAAAATGCACGGTTCGTGCAGGCTGGTGTTCAGAAGCAAACATCGTGCCAGCAAAATGGGCTTCAATAGGTCTGTATCCAAGGAGCCTGTTTCAGCTGTCAGTGCTACAGAGGTGATCAGAGAACTGCAGATGAGAGAGGCCAGCCTGGAGAGAGAGCTGAAGCAGCTGCAGGAAGAGTGCAGGCAGAGGCTGGATGAAATTGCAGAAGGGTTGGATGGAGTGATTTGTATCTCCCCTTGAAGAGAGAAAGCTGGACTGAGAAGAGCAAAGAAATAGACTGACTTGATCAGAACACATTGTGCAGCTTGGCATGGGGGAGCGCGAGGTGAGGAACCAAATGTAATTTCTAATTTTTAAGCCTGGGAATCATAACTTGTTACTGCTTTGTGACTTGCACCGGGGCCATAACCTTGGTGATTCTCTCTGCAGCCCCTTTATTGCTAACCTTGCCAATTAAATTCTGCAGCAGGCCTTGGTGGGAGTGTGCGTAAATCTCCCTTTTATCTTTTGGATTTCTAGTTCTTGTGCCAAGCACTGGGCTCTTTTACAGCACTCAGCTGCTAGGCACAGCATACTTGGAGGCTGCGCATTGAAGTACTAATTGCATTCAATATTTTCCAGCAAATGGAAGAGTTCATTAGTCAGAATAATCCAGGTATTGGCGAACATGCAAAGTACCAAGGGTTAGAGAGATCGGAAATGTTCAAGAAAGTGTGCTGTTTTAATTCAGATGGTTTGCATATTTGTGGCAGCTATAATGGAGTCACCATAAGGAAAAACAAATGCCTAATAATAAATAAAGCAGTACACCAATTTAATTTACTGGTGTGATGCACTTGAAGGAATTGGGTTCTTAAAGAGAACAAAGTAGAAACCCATTCCACTGATTTATGAGTCACAATGAGATAACTTATGGATCTGCTATGGGAAGTTTCTGTAAAATAGAAATATGACCTTAACAAGCTTGAGGAGTCTCCAAGCTCTGTCTCTGGAGGCTTCTTCCCCTGGAATATGCAAATGTTTTTCACTTGGCGTTCTTTTCCTACCCTTTTCTGTTTTGCTTTCACCAAGGAATATTTTTATATTCTAGTTGTACACTTTCAGGAATAAATAAATTTTAAAAAAAACAGTTTGCTTTTCATTTCTGAATTGCTATGAGCAATGGGCTTTCCTCCATCTGGATTTCTGTCTACTACCCCAGCTTGGTGGTGTCGCAGATTACCAGCCACTCTTGGCTCACTCAGCAGCCAAATGTGAGGAATCTTTGAGGACCTCTTTCCAGCCATCAGTACGGTTGCTGCTCTGCAGGGAGATGATGTGCAGGTGGGAGTGGGTGGACAAGGCTCAGGTCCCCTAGTTTCTACTGCACCAAATAAACTTCAGATGCTTCCCAACCCTGCTCATCTACACCACCCATATTTGTTCCCATGCAGTTTTTGCAGAAGTGGGTGGCAATGCAGAGGTCGGTGAAGAGCCACATGAGGAGGGCTGGTTTACCCTGGTTTCACCCAGTTGAACGCAGCATTGCTGGTAAGCCAGGAGTACACAAGCTCAGTTTAATATGGGCCAAGTTTCAGATAGCTTTTCCTCTGTGTGGGCCTGGTGGCTTCTCCAAGGACCAAGCTTGGGCAAGGCTGGTGAGAAGTGCAATTCTCAGCTACAGACCTCAACTCCAGTCAACCCTACACAGATGGTAGAGCCCCCCGGAGTGTGGTGTTTGTTTGTGTTGACCGAGGCTGTCAGTCACAACCAGTGTGCCTGCTGTCAGCTGGCACCGGGGATGACAAACAGTCCTGGAGTAGAAAACCCCAGTCGGCTAGTGAGCTCCATCTCTGGGGCAGGTGGCCTCAGGCTGCTGCTCCTGGAAGAGTAGCGCTGTCCTTAAAAAGTCAAGCCACATCGCTCTGCTTTTCAGACCAGCACTGTAGGTGCAGGGTACCAAGCACTGAACTGTTTCAAGCTGGTACAACTTTGGGAGGATGTTGGCTCAAGGGCTGCTGAAATTCAGTGCACAAGAGGACTTATTCAGACGCAGGTTTCACAGAAAATTAATCACGAATAGGAAAGAAACAGTGTATCCTAGAACTAACAAGGGTGGCCCAGTCTCTCTCTGAGCATTTTATATCCTCCTTCAGCTTTTATACAAGGGGATTTTCATACTGCATCACATTTAGGTTTAAAACATTGCCTTCAAAAGATCCTGTGTTCTCCTGGGATTTTCAGCAGAGAAGAGTGGGCATTCTTGAGCATGGCGAGAGCATTCAGATTCAAGTGCAGGTCTAGCTCCTGGCTTGCTGTGGCTTATCAGGGTTGGCTTAATGCTGAATGCCATGATGCCTTATGCTGCCGTCCACTTAAACTGACAGTAGTCACTCGTGGGATGACTTATTTCCTGGTATCAAATATTTGTCACCATGCAGCAATGTGCTTCAGTACCTTTCCCCTGCTTGACCCTGAAGAATAACTTTTCTCTCTGGTGAAATGTGAAAGTGATGACCCTCAGTGTGTCTGTTTATATATGTGTGTGTGAAGTATAAAAGTGCTTACAGTGAATTGCAGACTGCTGCATTTACTTCATGGCACAAATCACTGTACTGAGGTGGCCGTACTATGAATGGCAAGCTGTCAGGAGAGCCAGCGGGTTGGAGCTGGAGCAGCTTGTCCCAGTGTGTACATCAAGAGCAGTTACAGCTGAAAGCAGCTTAAAAGAAGATCACCTTTCCAGCCGTGGTGCCGTGCTGGCATTGCACAGACACCTCATGTGAAGACCACAAGCAAGCATGGTTTTTATTTTCTGGCACCAATTTCCCACTGCCTTTTGTTTCGGGTACCAATTAGCAGTTTAAACTAGAGCAGATATTGTGCAAGCCCCTGCTGAAGGTGAGCAGGGCGTTTTGAGCTGGCAGTGTTTTTAAAACCAATGCCTCTTCTCAGCACCAGCACGGAGAGCACAAAGCGGGAGGTAATTTAAGGGCTTGATGCTCTCACACACCAAATTTTGGAGGGTGGTTTTCCTGTGAAGGCTGCCTTTTAAAAATCACAGCACCTCCGCAGGCATTGGACACAAAGGGACTGAGCTGTGGTCATGCCTCGGTGACTGGTCACAGCTTTTGATTGCTTTTGAGGCATACCAATGCATCTGAAATACAGATGCTTTCTGGTCCTTGTGAGCTTGGCGAGGCATCAGTTCTCTCTAGTACTGCTGGGAGGTGCTGTATGATAAACACCACTCAAAAGCTTAAGAAAATCATCCCTGGATTAACACCAGCTGCAATGAAGGGAGGAAAGTGAACTGGGTGACCGCAGTCACACTTTGCAGTAACACTGGTCCTAAGTTACAACAATAACCTAGGAACAAACAAGTATTTGTCACCTCATACCATTACCGCAGCATTTGAAGTGTTCTCCTGTCCTTGTTCAGGCTGACTTCTCTCACCCCACTATTGTAGCCCACTGGTTTTAAAGGCTGCAATAACCTTCTCGGTCACCGGGGGCTTGGCCCCATGTCAGCAGTTGAAGATGCTGTAGAAGGGGGAGACGTGTGGCAACCAGCAACCAAATGACTGGTTGGTCTCCGGCAGATGCTGCTGTGACAGGCGGAAGATGACTCAAGCGGTACATTTTATCTGTGGGCTCAAGCATGCTTGGTAAATGTTAAGTATTACTTCACAGAAATTGGAGAGTGTTGTAAACAACCCACTACGGACTGAAAAGCAAAGATACAAGCTGTCAAGTGGCTTGTCCTTTGCCATATCACCATGCTGGTTGTACATTTCCTTGTGAAAGCAGGAAATCTGCCCTGAAATTGTTGATGGAAGTGAACAGAGAAGGGTGGGTATCGGCTGGAGAAGCCGGGAGAGAGTGAGTCACATGTTGTGTGCAACTGGTTGCTAAACTCAAGTGGTGGGGGAAGGGTGGTGGTCATGCTGCCCTAACATCTGGAATAGGCAGCAGTGTTTGTTTTGGGTTTTGTTTTTTTGAAGAGGCTACAACAGCAGTTCTCCCTGTTGGTGCATCCTAAAGGGAGTTAGTTTGGTTTGGGTTTGGATCCAGGATTGCTAAGCGATCTCAGGAAGACAGGAGCATATTAGAGGTGATGGCCCATGCAGGGTTAAATCAGTACCCTCCAGAGATGCTGCATGTGGTCATGGGGTGCACCTGACAAGGGTCAGGCAGGAAAGAGCTGTCCCAGATGTTCACCTGGTGAGAGCTCACAGCAAAGCCCGTCCGTAGGAAGCCCCCATAGCAGCTAACCCTCCTCTTGCGGGGCTGGGAGCGCACGGCCTTTTGCTCCGTGCTCTGGCAATGCTTCACTGAAGACAGGCTGAGTTACTGCTGCAGCGTTGAAACCACCCATCTCTCTGGTGATGGACTGCTTCCAAGCATAGCCTTAAAAGAACCTTTTACAGGACTTCTGTGTCTGTAGTTTCTGGTAGGCCAGCATGGAGCGGTTTCTAGAAGAGCACAGTTTAACCCGTTTGGCTGATGTAACTGGCGCTTGCTTTCCAAACATCTTGCAAGGAAGATGCAATTGGCCATAAATACTTAATTGGCTGATATCTGTGGCTTGCACTGTGTAGCTAGAAATACTCCTCCCCAAATCACTGAGCGTCAATCAGCTTGCAGTCAAAACAGGAGGTTTACTTTGCAAAAGGCAAGCAAGGCATCTGCAGTCACGGCTCCTGACAACACTGCGCCTGCTGGTAAATAAGGGCTGCAACCTATGTTTAAAAATAAGAGCTGCTGGGAGTAGTGATTTCCAGCCTAGAGTGTTTTGGGTTCCCCGTGGGATTCCTCCACCAGCTCCTGCGGGAGGATGAGCTGGTAGCAGTTGGTGTGAGCGTGTGTGTGTGTGTGTGTGTGGCAGCACAGTGCTGGCCCGGTGGGAGTTAACACAGCCCTGATCATCCTGCTCCCTGGCTTCTGCCCCGCGGCCGCTTGGAGCCAGAGCCTTGGGTCTTTCACCCTCACCCTTCGCCTCCTGCAGCCAACTGCCGGCAGCTCTCTTCTACCTGCTCTGTGTCCCAGCCGCCGCGCTGGGGCCACAGCCCTATCCCTCTCCCTCAGTTTTGTTCCCCAGCTGCTCTGAAATGGACGACAAGGAAAGCGGAGACGCGCGGCCCACGGGGACTGTGGCAGCAGCCGGTCTCATGTTGTGCACGCTCCTGGCCTGGGCTGGTGATGCCTGTCCTAGCCCAGAGCTTCTGGGTCCCTGGGGCTTTGTGCAGACCAACGACTCAAGGGCTGGAGAGCCCTTTACTCACCAAGAAATACTTCTCCTGCAGGTACACCTAGACAGTGAACGTGAGTAAAGGGAGCGCAAGCACTTTGCAAGCCTCTAAGTAAGGCAAGTTGCCTCGAGTTTGACGTTCCTTGCCCCTTGGCTCCCATTTGTTTCACCCTTTTAAAGTGGGAGGCAGAGGGCTGGCCTCTCTTCAGTCCTGCAGGACCCCCGAGTAGATGTCTGTGCCTGGGGCAGCCCCAGCAGCCGGGGAAGGCAAACCCCTGTGGCTCCCGGGGGCTGAAGCAGGCAGCGGGGCGGCAGGGCGGGCAGAGGACGGCCCCAGCAGCCAGGCTGGCAGGGAGCCCTGCTCTCTTGGTGGCTCATGCTTTGATTTAGCATTAAGTGTGGCTAAGAAATGTTTGAGCGTTAGCTTTCTAGCGTGGCTGACTGCCTCAAAGACAAGCAAACAAGGAATTCGCTGGGGTAGCTGTCAAAGCAGGCTCTCAGCCCCCACTAACGAACGCTCTTCTTCTCCCATCTGACCTTATTTAATGCAGCCTGGTTGTTTTGCAAGACGCCTCCTTTGCCTCGCAGCAGCCCACGGCCGCTCTGGAGGCAGTGGAGCTGTGAAACCTCTGGAAGGACTGAATGGCTCAGTGGAGCACGACTGGAGCTCTGGGAGGGAGCGGGATGTGGGGGGTGAGCCGGCGCAGCAGGACTGTGCCTGCCTTTGGGCTCATCTTGCAGGAGCCACCAAATGCCCTTAGTGTTGCAAATCCAAATCCAAGGTCAAAAGCTGGTATTTGCTGCTATTCCAGCTGTTCAGCTGGCAAAGTATTCCTCAGCACTTGGGGGGCAAGAAGAGGGTTTTGCTTAATCGTGCCTGCCATTTGTCTTTCACGTGGGCTTTGCAGCTTCCCTGGGGTGTCCACTGACGGGTGCAGGGGCTGCGCTAACAGCCAGGTCCCAGGAGGAGGCAGGGCATGAGGGGTCTGGCCACAGAAAGGGGGCAGGCAGAGTTTTTCTCAGGATGAAGGCTCCATGTTGAATCAGGTTGGCCCTGGAGAGTAGCAGGGAGGCTGGTGGGTCCCCCAGCGCCCCCGTTCTCCTGCTTGCTGTGGCCCCCTTGCATCCCGTGCCGGGGAGGGATGAAAGGCAGGTGAAAGCCTGTGCGTTTTCTATAAGCACAGAAATCGCTGCCTCTTGCGCTGCCCAGCCCCATCACTCGACAGCGTGAGGTCCCTGTAATGACTGGGCTTCTCCAGCTTGCGCCGTTAATGCCATAAAACACCCGCTTTTGCCACAGGCTCGGCAGGGAGCTGGGAGAAGGCTTAGGCTAATGGTGAGCTCTGAAGCGGAGCTCATCTCCTGTTTGGCACGAGGTGGTTTGTGACTCCTGGAGCAGGATTAGGCCCCCTGGTCTGAGCTGGGAGGAGAGGGGCCTGGGTGGGGTGTGGGCGAGCCACGAGCCTGGGAAAGTTCACTCTGTGCGAATGCTTCGTGGCCCTGAGACATAGTATTAATTCATTCTGGTCCTCTAAGTAAACGAGCTTTCTAATTAGCTCCTTTTAAAGGATTTTTTGATTAATATTAAAAATGCTAATATGTACTTTATAATGCTAACCACCCGCAAGGAGACCATGCTATCACCCTTGATTAATGCCAGCTTTTGTGGCGCTGACATAGCATGATCTCTAAAAACCCCTTTTAAAAGCAAAAAATACACTGTAAAGCCCACAGCTGAGGGTCGAGGCTGGCTGGGGGGCTGGGGGAGATGGCCTGGCCGATGCAGCGTGCCCATCCCCCTGCCTGCTGGGTACCACCGCAGGGGACAGGGCAGCGGGGCCAGGCTGTGCCTCTGTGGTGACGTCCCCTATTGAACCATGACTCCCTGCATGTTCAAGGCACACATTTATTTGAGGCTTTTACAGGTTTCCATTTGTATTCTCCCTTTTTCATTGCCACCCTCTTGAGGCCAAGACCAGCAACAAAAGGCATAATAACAATAAAGCTCAATTGCAAGTTATTTACTTGGCATCGTTGCATCTGCCAAACAACAATATTAATTTTGTCTCTCAATGAAGGGAATATTCTGCTGATTAGCCGCGGGGGCAGCATTTGTTCTAGCAAGCAGCCTTTAATAGGCCTTTATATCATGCTGTAACTCATATCACTAAGTCAAGAAGAGCTTTTCGTTGACACGCTTGGGGTCTGCACCTCCCAGCTCCATGGCCGTGGCTGGGCAGGGGGACGGTGGCTTATGGCACAGGATGGGCACAAACCGATGTTGCCGCAGAAGGTCAGATGGCCACAATTTGGGCTGCAAGTGCTGTGGGGAAGGTGGGGGCTATGGGATGGGAAGGGCAGGACCACAGCGGGGAAGGGACGGCGTCACCTTGAGCTGCCATCCCTGCAGGGGTGCACAGCTCTGCCCCTCCCTTGGGAGCTGCAATGAGGATGGGGATGAGGTGGGCTCACAGGGCTTGGAAACTTCCCAGGGAGACAATTGCAGAGCCCAGGGGGTTGGAGAGCAATCTTTCTGCAAGAGCGCGCCTCTGCCCACCAGCCGTGGCTATGCTCCAGCCTCTGCGGCTGGCAGGGATAGGAGAGGGAGTGATTTATGGTCTCACTGCTCAGCGGGGATTTTTCGCTCACCTGTGTTTAATTTAGTTTGGAGATGATGGTGCATTTTTTAAAAAAACATGTCTCTCGTACACTTGAAGAGAAAACCCAGGGCTGAAGTTTCCCGGTGCTGTCCTGGCAGTGCTTAACACAGGCACGCTATGAGTAGTTAATGTGGGGCGCACCGAGCCTGCACCGAGGAGCTGGTGGGGATGTTCCCTCCCGTTTCAGCTACAGCTCAGCATTACTGCCTATGTTGCTGCTGCCCTCAAATGCCAGCCCTGGCTAGACATGCCCTTGGCCCTGGGGTGCACCGCCAAGGGCAGCACCGGTGGCTCTGGAGCCGGCCGGCAGCTCCCTGCCACCCAGCTGCCCTCCCCACCAGCAGTGCTGCACATTGCTCCCCTCTCTCGGCACCATTTTCCCAAGCACAGCAATGTGGCACTCAGCTTTGAGCTCCTTTTTTTCCGACGGGGACCCTACGGAGCGCCACGCTGCCTGTGGCGGACCCGCCTTCCTGGGGATCCCCGCCAGGAGCGCTTTGAAGCAGCAGCCCGGGGGTCCTGGCAGGCATGGGTGGGAGCCGAGGACTTTCCTCTGCCGGCTGCTCGGCGCCGGGGAGGGGAGGCAAATGCCCCAGGCAACGCTGAGGGAGCAGATGGGATTGAATTTCTAAGGGCAAAGATGCTTTTTAAAATATTTTTTTGCATCAATTGCTCAGAAATTGTTTGTCTCAGAAGAAATGGGTTAGAACAGAGGAAGAAACAGGGATTTTGCTGTTTTGGCTGCAGGGACTCTGTATGCTAATAAATTATCAAAAGGACCCGAGTCCCCCTAAGAGTCCTGCTGTAAGAGATGCTCCGTCTGCTGTTCATCCCCTCTGTTGCCATGTCTGTCTGGGGGAACGGGGCCTCTCGCTGTTTCCCCCAGCTCAGGTAGCAACCCCAGCAAGAGAAGTGAGGAGGACATCACCAGGCTGTAGCTCCTCTCCTTTCACATGTTGCTTGGGGATGGAAACCAAGGTGTGTGCCATTGTGCTGGACCTGTTCTTGAGCAAGGTGAAGCTTGGCAGACCTGGAAGCTCTGCCAATGGGGCTATGTGGCCAAAGGAGGATGGTACAGGGTGCTCCAGGGCTGCATCTACCCGTTTCATGCCCTACCAGCCTGACCCAGTGAGGACCGAGCTGCCGCCCAGCCCGGCTGCGGCCACCTCATCCTCTCTCCTGCCAGGGAGCAGCCAGTCGTGATCCTCTGGGGTGAGCTCGGGGAGGTTTCATTGCCAGCGTACGGCCTGGAAGGCTTGCTGGCACATGGGGCTGCTCCCAGATAACCCTCAGACACCCAGGGAGAAGGCTACTTTCAGGTAGGAGCTGGCTAAATCTGTGGTTGAACCATTTCAACTTTGCTCAGTGGGAACATTTCAGCGAGACGTAGGTATTTTCCCCAGCTATTTCCGAAAAACTGCCATGACCTAGTCCTTGAGATGAATATTATATTCACAAAATTATTTCATAAAATATTTCTTTAATAGTATGAAGGTTTAATGCAGTTTCAAGTGTGTTTCTGTGCAGGAAGTCCACACATTTAGGAATGTTTATTTGATAACTTCAGACCAGCTTATCTGGTAACTTACGACTTTTCCCCACCCACAAAATCCCCACGGCCGTGTATATTTCCCAGGTGGAGTCACGCATCATTATGTTCATTTGTTTTGAAGAGGGGATACAGCGTCTGTACTGAAAATGAGGTGGTGTCAGCCTGTCTGCCTAGCGCATTGGTGCAAGTTGAGCTTGCTGGTCTATCAGCCTCCTGAACGATCTGTAGTTAAATCTGCATCCCGCCTCTCTGTTTATCTTTGAGACCATCTCATGTGGCTGCCAACCAAATGAAGAAAGAAATTAGGACTTATTTCAGATGGGGCTGAAGTATTTAATCATTTCAGTCTCCAAAATATTCAGTGGAGGGTCATCTAGATAACATCCCCAAAATGCGGTCCAGTAATATGTAACCAAATAGTGCAGTGGGCTATTTTTCAGGACTTTTTTTTTTTTGGATATTGCTGCTGTCTGTGCATCCCTCCCAGTCTTACGCTCCGCATGGTGACACACACACGAAGGGAAAATCCACGGCATCTCTGCCAGAGCTGCATATCCCCGGTGCCCTTTGGCTTTAGAAATAAACTAATAAAGGATAAAAGGGAATTACGGGTCTAATGAAAAGGATTATTTTTCCACAGGACAGGCCGCACGCGGTCGTCCCCGTTACACAGAGCATCTCTGAGCCTCACTAAGTGTCAAATGAAACGGGCTAATGAAATGGATTAGGATCTTAATAGCACATTTGATTAGTGAAGCTCTCACCTCCAGGCACTCTCTCATGTGTGTTAATGGGCGCTGCGGGGGGACGGCTGCCTAAATGAGGCTATTAATGGGGAAGAGCTGATGCAGGCTCCCCGCCACCGTCAGCCGCAGCTCAGCGGTTTGCCCGGGCTGCAACCCCAGCCCTCGGCAGCCCGCGGGGAAACCCGTGTTTCTGCCAAGCCTTGGAAAGTGCACTTTTGGGTAGAAAAGAAAAGAAAACAACAAAAAAAGGATAAATAATATATTTTTTTTCTTTGTTGGTGAAAAAAATGACCCGTCGGTCCTTAACTTGTGATGCCCAGACATCACGCTGGGAGGAACTAACTTTTTGCGTTGGATGGGGATTTATGAGTAGAGCTGCTGTGTTAAATGTATTCATGGAGCCCTGTAAGAACGCACCGCAATAATTCCTAAATACTGGCGCACCACCCGTCCTCCCCAGTGGCTGGCCGTCACCAAGGTCTCAGGCACAGGGAGAAATGTCTCTGTGTTAGTGGTGCCTTCTGCTGTAATTAATGTTTCCTAGAGTGGTGCAAGGGTGAAATCAGTGTCTTTCACTAATTAACATGATTACGCACAGTCAGCACCTGCTCCCGTCGTCCTCAAGAGCCTGGAGGAGGATGTGGCGGGAGCGTGGGGCTGCGGGGAGGAAGGGACCTCTACTGCCCTGCCTGCAGGTTGGGCAATGGAGGGTTAAATATGTTAGAGGGATGTGAACACGCGGTGCGGTGTGTTTCAGGCTGCATCTGAGGCGCCCGAATAATTCCTTAACATATTTGCATAATGTTTCTTATTTCAGTGTCAGGCAGTAAATAATACAGAGCTGTAAACAGCTAGGATGCTGTAGGGAGCCAGGAGTTATAAATTGCTGATGCAATAAGCTATCATATTATCTTAAGGAAGGGAATTAAAATATATAAATGAATAAACGAATAGAGCAGGCATGGTTTTTTTCAGGTGGCTACAGGATCCAGCAGATTACAGAGAAAAGGAATCTGCAAGTGGTCAGCCCTGCACATGGATGCTGTCTGCTGAGAGCAAGGGTTTCATCATCCTGTCCTGTGAGTTGCCTCTGACTGAGGTCCTTTTGATGGTATTTGTAATTTTAAAGCAAAATAGATTAATAGCTAACCCCCTGTCTGCCTTTCACATCAGCTGTTGTAGCAAAGTGCCTTCTCCCCAGAGTTTTCTCTTGTTCTGAAGTCTGATGAAATCTCAAAAATTATGTACTGAGGGGATAACCAGCATCCCCCGGCTTGGACACTCACTGTGCTGTAGGATGGCTCCATGTATGATGCTCCTCCCTGCAGCACCAACAGAGTGGAAGGGGCCTGGGCTGCCCTTATGGTTTTTGGGGAAATTGCTAAATTTAACAAAGCTGGGGGGGAAATAAAGAAGCCTGGCTCTGTTTTTGCAGAGGTAGATGCCACTGGTCCGTGGTGACCCTCTCTGGGTGACCGGGCTCCTGTACTGGCTGGGCAGCATCTCCCCCTGCACACTATGCAGTGATGATGCCACCAGCCTTACTTCAGCAAAGGGCCAGCAAGAGCAGCCCTTGAGGCTCTACCCAGGCAGCTTAAACGGGTACAGAACAATTCTCAAGGAGCCTCAGAAAATTAGGATTCAAAGTAAAAGTGGGCTGGAGCCAAAACAGCCCTTCTGTGCCCCACATCCGAGCCCAGGCGAGTGTCCCCAGCTGTCCTCCTCCAGCCCTGCCTGGCATCCCTGCAGGCGAAGGACACGTTTTGGCATCTGCCTGGGATGTTAGGTACGAATCTCTGGGGACTGGGAATTGTTTCAGTAATTTGGCTTGCCGTAAGTAATGCAATTAGTCATTGGAGTAACGTTTGCAGTGCCTGATGTCACCGCCGTTTCCATGGCAATGGGCAGATTCCGGAGGCAAGCAGGAGGTCTGAGCGTGCGTGTGTATGCACACATGGGGAGCTGTGGCATGGGGAGCACGGGAGAGCAACCAGCCCCAGGCCAGAGCCTGGAGGTTTCCAAGCCATCGCACCAGCAGTGCTCACCCTGCTGGTGCTGCAGCCCCCGCACTCCCCTTTGCACCTAGTGAAGCCCAGGGCAGCTCAGCTCCGGATGGCAAGGAGGTGGCATTCCCACTCCATCCCCAGTGTTGTCCCTGGAGAAGCTGTGAGTCCCTCTGCTTGTTGGCCCGGACGTGGTGGCCCAGGGCCATCCCAAAGCAGAATGGTCCCAGTCCCTTTGGTCCCGTGTCCCTTGCTGGCTGCTAAATGTTGCATGGGAAAGTTGAGAGAGGGAATAAACCCAGAGCAGTGACATTGCCCACAGAAGGGGAGCGTCTCCCAGGTGTAAATGCCTGCAGAAGGGACGCCCTGTGCTCTACAGCCGCAGCCCGAGAGCAGAGGGAAGTGACAAGCTGCTTATTAATGACAAATGTCATTAGAAATGATGTGAAATACAAGGTCAGGTGAGTTATGGCCTACCTTGTATCATATTTAAGTGCACCAGCTTTACAAGACTATTTATTCTGCTTTTCACCCTAAGTGCTAGGTTAGCACAAAAGTGACACCTTGCTGTCTGGAGCTTGCAAGACTCCAGGTATCCCCCAGGTCCCTGGAAACCTGCTGGGATGGAAGCAAAGCCAGGCTGAGCATCAGGCTGCAGAAACAGCACCGAAAGCCCTGGTTATGAGCCGAGAGTGAGCAAAGGAGGGTGGCTGCATCCCTGCTTCGCAGAGAAGGTCTGCCTGGTCTCTCTCTTAAAGAAAGCTGGAACAGGACCTCTGCCTGGTCAGTTCCTGATCCCCTGCTGCCAGCCTGCATTAGGGGTTTGGGAAACCCGTGCGAGCCTGTTTGCATCCCAGCAAGGTATGACGGGCAGGGCAGCCACTTTTCCACCACCTGAGCACTGAGATCTAATTCATGTTGAGAGCAAACTTAGCGAGCTGGTGGAGAGCGTCTGTCAGCGAGGTACAATGAAGGGAGGGAGTGTAATGCAATTGCTTCATTTGAAGCAATTAGAGCGGAGCAAAAACATGTTTTTATAAACGGACTCGATATTGGTAAGTGATGCACGGCTGCTTTTTGTTAGCGCAGAGTCGAAAAGCAATTTTCCTGTGCGTTAGGGGCAGCGCAGAGGTCTAACTCGTTTGCGGTGTGGGCCACGGTGGGACTTTTCAGTCTGCATTGGAATGAGCTGCTCCGTTTCCCGGTGAATTTAGAAACAGGCTGTGGGCAGGGAGGGGGGTGCAGCGGGCAGCTCCCAGCGATTGCCAGGCTCTCGATGGCACTTGACATGGCTCCGGTCACAGCAATCCTGCCTCAGCAGCATTTGTGGGTTTGAACCGTCCTGTCCTCCTGGGTCATCTTCTTGCCTGGAAACTGCTGCGAGGGAAGGGTGCAAGGGGACACCGGTGCCCGCCAGGGTGCAGCATGCGATGCTGAGGGATATCGCTGTGCGTTACTTAAGTCAGCTCTTGGGAGAAAGGTTGTAAAGAAAGCTGGAAGTTAATCCCATTAATCCAGCCTCGGGATCAAGGCTAGGAGAAGACAGTGGGATGTATTCAATCTGTGGATCAGGAGATAGCAGCAAGAACAAAACGGCGTGAAAGCGCTGCTGTTTCTTCTGGCACTTCAGAGATGGGGCCAAGGAAACTGATACCCAGCTGAGGCCTTTTGCATGGCAAAGATTAAGTGCAGGAGTCAGAGAGGATTGAAACTGTTGCCACAACAGCGCTGATAGCCCGAGGTGTTTCTACACCCCAAGAGAAGAGAATAATAATAATAATAATAATAATAATAATAATAATAATAATAATAATAATAATAATAATAATAATAATAATAATAATAATAATAATAATAATAATAATAATAATAATAATAATAATGAGGAACAAGGTAATTAACACGCTAAAATGGACTGAAAGGCTGAGCCGACCATTTGTGTGGGAATGGTTTGTACCCGGTAAGGTCACAGACACGTCCAGCTGCCTGCAAAGCCATCACTGCCCCCCCTCTGCCCACACCTCCCTAAAGCACAGCCGACACGGTACCAGGCGTGGCGTTGTGATCCGTGCCCCTAAATCCGTGCCGGGGGGGGGCAGACGTGTGATGGAGACCCGACCTTGGAGAGCTGCAGCTGCTGTGGCCGGCAGCTTGGTGGGCTTGTTCAGTGGTGGCTTTCACAAGCGCACGCCGAGTTATTTGGCCAGGGGCATTGGTGTTTGCAGGCAATGGAGGGCTGGGCTAAGGAGCTCGCCGTGCACAAACTGCCCAGCCACGGGCTTCTCTGTGGTGAAAACGTGGTGAATTTCTGGAGAGCATCAGTGGCGAAGGAGGGAGGCGACCGCACAGTGAGCTCATTAGCTAGAAAAGAAACTGGGAAGCAAAGTGCTTCCTTTTTTTGGGGCCTTTTCTGTGCTGGCTGCAGGCATCCTGTGTGAGACAGCGGCTTTGACCGACAGCGCCGGTGCCTCTGCGGCACGGTACGGTACAGCACAGTATGGCACGGCTTGGCTCAGCTCACACCCAGCTGGGTGCCTGCACTGTGCCAGGTGAGTTCGGAGCTGATCTGGGTCAGGGACACTGGTCCCCGTCCCATCAGCCGTGTCCGTACCAGCTGTGCACAAAGGCAGCCGGAGCCAGGGCTGAGCTCGGGGCAGCCCATGGGCAGCCGGGCAGTTACACTGTCCTCAGGGCTGGTGGACAGACCAGGGCACGGTGCAAGGCACTGGGGAGAGGTGTGATGTCTCTGGGACAGCAGCGTCTTGTGATATTTATCCAGCCTCTCTTACTCTCATCCCAGAGTGCCTATGCTGACAGCCCTGGTTTAAAAGTCATAGGCTGCGAGATTAATTGGGCTGTCAATTCTTTTTCCAGCAAATGAACTATCCAGAGAGTCTTTTCCAAGGTCCTATCTTCAGTGGGCAGAAATGTCATTCCAATATTTAGGGAGAAATATAGACGAGAGATTTGTGAAATGGAATTTATATCTTACTTGCTCTGTTTTAAAGCTGAAGCTAATTGGAGCAAGCCGTAATGGCCAAGGAGCTGATGTGTTTGATTGATTTGAATTACTCCATAGCTGTAGGGTGAGCTGAGCCCTGATTGATGCAAGAGTTTTCCTGTGGGATGAGGGAAAGAGCAAGACCTCCCACCTAGAAGGAGAAGTGGGCTTTTTGGTGTCTAATATACTTTAAACTCAGGTCAAAATGTTTGTCAACTATGGGGTGCAAATACACCAGCCAACCCTTTCTTGATGCCTGCTTTCATGAGCCTGCTGTTTTTTGCCCCAAAACACGCTTGCTGCTCACCCAGGACCTCAGCGGCGTTTGGGGGTGAGTCGCCCAGTGGAAGTCTGTGCTGAAAGGGGGGCTCTGGCTCCCCTCCCTCCCCATCACCACCACAGCACCTTCCTGCCTTCATCAGTACCTGAGCCCAGCAGTCAGCATGGCTCATCACATTCAGTCTGTTAATATCTAACTAGAAATTAAGCTTTATTAGCCTAAATGCAGTTGCGTTTTCAACAGCCCACTAACCTTTTCCTCTTGAATCTTTGCTTATGTCTTAAAAATCCACTTTTGGTATAAGACTGTCAGGTTTAATCCTTTTTAAATATCCTTTTCCCTGGTGAGGCAGCAAGATTTCCCAGGCAGCCCTGAAACGTGCAGATAAGATTTTACTGGAATAAGACATCCAGATGAAATGAAGTCTCTATTTAAAGCAGCCTTTTGGGGGGTATCCCACTTTGTCTGTGTTTGTCTATAACTTCTAAGCATCTGTCTTCTTGCAGGACAGCTCATTTAAACTTGGCTGGACAAAAATAAAAGCTGTTTCTGCTTTACAGCTGAGAGTCCTGAACCCTGGTCCTAAGGTGGGCTGGGAAGCTGGTGGGTCTCTGGCAGCCATCCATCCCCGTGGGGAGGCTTCATGCCTGTCACACAGCTCCAGAGGGCTCTGCTGGGATCTCCTGGGCTTTTCGTTGCTGATGAAGACCATAAGGCGCCAGAGGAAAGGACTTGCAGCCCAGTCATACCAGCAGCCTCTAGTGGTGAACGAGCCCGTACTGGTCACCATCATCTCCTTCCCCAGCCCCACCAGGTGAGCCACGCTGGTCCTCCTTTCTTATCACCATGCAACGCATCCCATTACTATTAAGGTCTGGAGCATGTGTTAATCCCGAGCTCTAGGACTGATAATTGCTGTGAGCATCCGTGAGCATGTTGGAGGGGCCACACGCAGCATGATGGGGCAGCTAGGGGAAGCCACTGTCACAAGCAGAAGAAGGGGAGCAGTTTGGTCAGGCTAGGCTGGTCTGTGCTAATTAGAGAGAGCAGAGCACTGTACGCTGACGGGCTTTTCCCTCTCACCTGCGCACTCCTGTACACCCTGCAGAGCGGCTCCAGTCCTGGGCTGGGGCCAGGGCTCGGCTGCAGTGGCAGGGAGGGGGCTGAGCTGGTGGGGTGGGGGACCCCTGTGTCCCATGTGGGCTCAGGTGATGGGGCCTCGACAGCAGAAAAGCAGGCAGAAGCAGCCAGCCGCAAACGGCTCTCACAGTTGGTGGGACTGTGAGCTGGGGGGTTATTTTTCAAGGATGAATAGGTTTGCTTTTGTGTGAGTTTTTTATTTTTTATTTTTTTTTTTTAAATGAATTTTATGGCCAAGTAAGTGTGTAAGTACCTGCTTCTGGTTCACTAAAAATAGCCGTAAACACGATGCTAAACAAGCAGTGAACAGGTATGTGGATGTGTGCCTGTATTTCAGGGACGGCATCGCCATTTAGAGATACAGACCATGGTTAGATTAAAGGCTTAATGGCTGCAATTAAACTTCCAGCAGGAATGATTTTCTCGCTGAGCTTTACCCGGCAGCAAACTCTGCGGTGCCAGCATTTCCATAGCAGTAAGGAGGTGCAAAGGTAAAGCCCAGCACGAGCCCGGCCAGAGGTGCAACCTCTTGCCTCTTGGCCAGCTGACAGGATTAAATAAAGACCCTTTGCAGCTCTTTCAGCAGGCGTTGCCGGTGCGTCTCAGGGCTTGCTCAGATATGTTTCTCTGCAGAAAAGGTGTAAGACAGGTGTGAGAAGAACCAGTGGGTAGGTGGCAGGGTGCCATCGGGCAGTGCTCAGCTCAGGAAAAACCCACGCGCTTTCAGCAGTGCGTAGGAAAACCACTTGATTAAAATGAGCACACAGTTCAGCTCCGAAAGAGGGAGAAAGTGCCAGATAGCAAGCTTTGACTCCCCAGCAGGCAGCCAGTCATTCGGTGTCGGTGCTTTGCAGGCACCACGCACCCTGTGCAGCTGCCTAGCCAAGCCGTGGAGTGAGGAGTGTCCCCGCTGTCCCCCATGGGACCCCACACCTACAGGCAGAGGTAGGAGCCGGTGGGCAGCATCGCAGGGCCGTGTCCTGCCTGTGTTTCCCCAGGCATTGGACCTTCAAAGGCACCTGCATTTTGCAGCCTGCATTTCTGGGGTGAAGAACAGCCACTCCTGGGGCAATGGAGACCTCCCAGCAGTGGCTCCTTTAACTCAGCAGTGAGTGTTTTATCCCAATTAGTCCTCATCCCCAGGCACAGAAAGACAAGAAATAGGCTCTCCAGAACTATTAATGTGAGCCACCAAGGTTTATTTAACAAACCACATTCACCCACAGAGGTGAAACGTTCTGGGGTGTTGCACAGAGAGCTGCAGCAAGGTCCCACAGTGCCCCATGCCCCCATAGAACAAAGTCCTAGTGAGCAGGAGGTTGCCATTTTGACTCTTATTTTAGCCCCCCTCGGCAGGTTGACACTGCCCCATTCAATACGGGGCGAAGTGTTTTGCTTTCAGACATGACAGCAGCTGAGGGATGCCCAGCCTTGGGAGTGAAGCCAGTCTCATGTGGCCATGCTTGGTATTTGCTCTTGCAGGATGCATCTTCTTTATGCATAGAGCTGCTCTGATGAGTCTGGGGACATACAGGATGTATTTGCACCATCATCTGGGTTTGCCCTGTCCTGAGCCAAGTTTTGGCTCAGACCATGCCATGGTGCTCAGCCCCCCCAGGTATGGCCACACAACTGGGGACCAGGGGATACAGGACATATTTTGGTCGGGTGCTGAGACCTTGGCTCCAGCCACCTCTGCAGCACGAGGAGGAGCCAACAGGGCGCAAAAGCCAAGCAGCTGCATTACGCTCCCCCTTAGACTAAAGCCAAGTCTCTATATTCAATGGGAAGACAGAAAAAAATAGGAGGATTCAGCTAATCAGGCAAGAGCAAACCTCTTTTTGGCCTCGGTACCGGACGCCGCAGGTTCCATCGGGTAGTTGCTGTGAATATCTTTGCTCAGCCAGGTGGGCACGGGCATGTCCTGGGGGAGCAGGAGAGCTGGTGAGTCTCAGATTAACAAGCTGGTTTCAGGTAGGGGAACACAGCAAAGAAAGCAAAAGCCATTTTTCTGCTCACCTTTAAAAACAGGGCTGCTGACAGTGAACTTGGCTGCAAAGCACTTTGCTGTCCAAGGATGAAAATTGCTGGATGAAAGCTTTGTATATTATTTTTGCTTCAAGTACAACTGTTATCATTTAAAGTGATCTTTAGTGCCTGCTTTTGACATCTTCTTTTCAACCTTGCAGACTTATTTTCATCGGCTAGAAGAGTAAATCTGGCCATTTCCGAGCCGAAACAATTTTCTGGTAGAAATTGCGACAAGGTCAAAATTAAGGCTAATACAATATTGTTTGCAACTGTTATACGAAAATGGTGTTCAGATGAAAACAAACATAACAGGGGCCCAAGAAAAGAGCCAGAAAGTTACAGCACCAAACCACTATATTTTTTCATTACAGCAGCAGTGCTCCCTTTGAGCTGGCCATAAATTTAGAAGTCTTTAAAAAGAGGAAGCAAACACAAGTCAAAAAAAGGATCAATAAAAACAAGGGAAAGAAAAGCAGCAAGACCAGGCTTATATGTAGGTTAATGTCCAGCTCGAGATGATTGCACCTTCACCACAGGCAGGGTTTGGGAAACGAATGCCACTCATTAACTCCCAGCTGCTCTCATTGAGATCAAAATGGAAAGATTTAAACCAAAAGTAAAATGTGACCAAGTCATTTTGGTCCGATGGCAGGGCAGGCAACCCAAGAGGTGGCCCTGCTGCAATGAGGAGGTGATGTCCTCAGCTGTGCCAGCAGATCTCCAGATCGTACGCCGGCTAGGTGGCAGATCTGCTTTTTGATGCTTAGCTGAACCTGAAAATCAGGACAGAGGGTTTCTGTGGTACTTTATTCCAGAAAACTCACATGGGGGAGAGGGCAGTCGCTTACCAGATCAGTGGCTTCCCTTGGATGAGCAAAGCTGTCTGGAGGAGGGTGGGCAAGCAGCGATGCTCCTGAAACAGCCCATCCAGCTCGGCTGAACTGGCTGGCCTTTCCCCAGGGGACATTGCCTACTGCACGCAGCATCACTGAGTTGCGATAGAGCTGAGAGCTGCCTTCATTTACCCTTGAAGCAGAAGTTGAGCTTGGGTCCAGCAAGTCAATGTCAAGGCCGTACCTGGTGCCTAAGAGCCAGCATGCCAAGGCTGGGGTGGACAAACTGCTTTTGGCCCCTTCCTGCCCAGTCTGCGGGCACTGGCAAGTGGTGGGCACATGGCTGCTCGCATCAATACCATGTGTCCTCCTGGGAGAGCAGCCCTGCAAAAGCCATGGGAAGCAGAGGGCAGGAGGGTGGTGGCATCACTGCGGCTTGGGCATGGTCCCCATCCATCCCTGAACGGTGTCCACAGACCCACAGTTTCCACCTGCTTTCAGCCATGGGAGGGTGGCTCCGGTCTGGTTCAGCTGCTAACCATGAGGCAGGAGTCGCTCAGACAATACTGCAGGCTCTGGAGAGGCAGCTAGGTAGGTCAGCCAATTTTAAAATATGCCTCTTTAGTGCAAATATGAGAGAGAGCATCCATCATCTTCAGCTGGTATAAATGCAAGGCCTCCTTCTTTCAATCACACCTGCCTGCCCCTTCCAAATTGCGAGCCTTTCCTGCCCACAGGAGGATCCGCTTTCTCTTTTCTAACTGTTTAAATTATCCTCCTTGGAATAGCAGCATCTATACCAACATTGAAAACCTTCCTATTACTTTGCTTCTCACCCCAATTTCCTGCACTTCTCATAGCATCTCCTCCACAGACACCTTGCCCTTCCTTGTTTTCCAATTATTGTTTTCTTATTTTTAACAACTGCCAGGCTAAACTTCTGGCAAAATTGTTTCCGTCACTGTTTCTTGAACAGTTCTTAAAGAGCTCTTTAACTTTCCGTTCATAATCATCTAATGACGGTTTCTTCTGCCCAGTCAGTTTTGCTGGTAATTTCCCCTAATTTATGCTAGCCCTTTTGAAACACCTGGTAGCTGTATTACTGGCTGAGGCTGCCCTCTGTTTGCTTGCACGGACTATAATCAGATCGTGGTCACTACTCCCTAAGCAATTACCACTTCTTCAGCAATTAAATCATCGCAGCAAAACAGCATCCTCCTGCATCCAGCTTAACAGTTTCTGTATCAGGAAATGTCCATCCAAACCCTTGGGAAACTTGCCTGACACTCACTGTGGTCACCCACATCCCCAGTGGAGGTTTCCCCACAGCATCACCATCCAGACCCCGTGGGAGAGAGGTTGCTGGGACCTGGCACTGGTCTCTGCTTTTAACTCAGCAGACTTTTTTTGTCTTCTTTCTTTTTATTTGAAAAAAAACAAAACAAAAAAATCCTAAATTGCCTGATGATGCTACGTGAATGAACGATCAAAAGGTTTTTATTACAACGCCCTTCCCCCAGCAGGTAGTCCTTGAGGCTTTCAGGCACATCTAATGCGGATTGCACCTTCTTCATGGCGTAAGCCAGTAACGCAGCAGGGGCAGGAAATATTTCCCGGCTGCCGTATAATTCTCCTTCAACTACAGAACAAGTGGCCAGGCCCCGTTTGCCCACTTACCCTAGATCAGCGGCAATCCCCAACATAGGCTCCTGCGCTGATATTGCACAGCACGGCTGTTAAGTATTTTTGCTGCAAGATTGCAAGAAGAGTGATTTATAGCTCAGGGATTTAGTGACATCTTTTTCTTGTTAAATCATCTCTTTCTCACCCAAGGTGTAGGACTTGGTGTCTTTCTGACAAGAAAAAAAAGTTTGCTTTTTGTCTTTCTTTATTTCAATGACATCTTACAAGGTGCTTTTTTCTGTTGCATCTTCAGCACAGACTTCTGCTGTTGCTGAGCAGCCCAGGAGGACCTGCTCCTCAAAGCTGAGGGTGAAAGAAAGTCTGGTCCTTTCAGACTACTTTTCCCTGCCAACATGCTCAGACCCCTTCAAGGCTGGGGGTGGCATGGGAAGGACCCAAATTACTTTGTTTTTTACAGCATTTCTTCTCCTTTCATGGTGGCTGCCCTGGCCAGATCCACCAACTCACACTGAAACACAGGGCAGTGTTGAGGCATGGCTGCAAGGGCTGGGGCTCACCTGCACCCCATCCACAGCCCCTCAAGAGGTGAAGTAAAGCCTCACTGTCCTGGCTCTAGTTTGGGCAAACCCCAGGGCAGAGAGAACCCAGCCCCGCTCCCTTTATAGCTGAAGGTGGCCTCAGCTGGCCCTGGGGACACTCCCCTGATGCGTAATGAGCTGAGCACGTCTCCAGCCTCTGCAGCCCTCACCTGCAAAAAAAAATAAAATGTTTGCACACAAAAAAAAGGCTTTTCAGAAAAAAAAATTAAAATAAAGCCTGCTTTGCCTTTCTGTCTCAATTCCAAGCAAGCTTTAGTGCCACGAAGAGTAATAAATCTGTATTTTTTTCCTGGGAATGGCTTTCTGCCTTCCGCGGTACCAGTCCCAGTCCGGACAGTTTTAGCCCCAACCCTTTGCTGTGGTTCTCCTTGTCCTGCCACCTATACATGCCCTGTGGAGGTCTCACGGGGCCCGGCACACGGACCCAGCTTTGCAGCCCTGCAAGGGTGTAGGGGGGTTACTGCCACGTCTCTCTGCGGTGTGGTGGCTGGGAGGATTGGCATCATATTTTACATATGGCTCAGTCTGTATTTGCCGGGATTTGTGCTATATATTTTCATTACTGGAAAGAGCTAAGGGCTAAGGATGCTTAAACTGTAATAAATACATAAATTGTTGCTGAAGACTCCCAAACACCGTGATGGAGGCCTGGGGAAGACACAATTACCTTACAGTGTAATTGAAGCCCTCGGAGAGGTCACTTTATTTCCATAGCCCTTAATTTTTTATGAAGAATGGTTCCTAATATGTGCCTGACAAAGATGCTCATATAGTGTTGCTAAGTGAGAATATGAGAAAAGGGAGGGAATGCGATTACGGTGCTGCAGCATCTTTCACAGCACTGCTGCTGATGCCCCCGTGCCAAATACACATTGGGGACGAAACGGGTGAGGGGCAGGCTGGCCGTGGGGAGCTGGAGCCCCCCCTGTGCAAAAGGATGCCGGCAGCATGGCCACACCTTGGGTACCCAACTTTGGGGACCCTAAATCTTCCCTCCTGGCCTGCCAGGGCCATAAGGAGGAGCGGGTGGACCCACTGTGTTGGGCAGGTGCGCCACAGGGGACACCAGTGGGTAGTGGGTGCCCCTGGGGTGGCTGTGGGGTGGCTGCCAGGCGGCGGTGGGCAGGCAGCCTGGCAGAGCCAGCTCCCGGCGGTGGCATATGCTCGCCCAAATGGTCCCTTGAAATCTTCCAAACAACTAATTAGTACAACCTGGAATGTGTTTGTTGATAATTTGTGAACGGAGAGAGGGAGGGGAAGAGGAAAAACAAGGGAGTGAGTGACAGCCCAGCCGGGGAACGAAGGTGTGCCCCAGGCTCCTGGACAAACGCAGCATTGTCTCATGGAGCCAAGTGATGGGACCTTTTGTTTTGGCGGGGGGAATGCTGCCGGCAGAGGTTTGTACCTCTGACAGGTGGGCAGGGAGCCCCTCCGCTGCCTGTGCCCTGAGAGGGGGGGGGGCGATGCTCCGGGGGCTCCCTGCACCGAAGCGCCTGCCCAGAGCACCCTGGCAGGCACCGGCTGGGTCAGGGGAAACCTGGTCCCTTGCAAATGCAGAAGCTGCTTTTGCGGTGGTGCTTTATCTACTGCATTAACTCTTTGCAAATACAAGTTATTTGACTTTAAAATGCAGCTGGGCATCCGGATGGAAGGGACTGACAGCTCAATTTTTCAGAAATTTATTGTCCCTGATTAACTATATGACCCACTTTGGTTGCAGGTTTTTATCTTTGCCTGCTACTCGTTTTGCTGTAAATTTCTGTCCTGGAGTTTTGACTCATGGGGTACCATATAATTTGGTTCTGTATATTCATTAGCACTTTCTGATATCGCAGTAAAACCTTTTTGCATAAAAGTGACTATTTATTTTCCTGCAGTAAGTGTAAAAGACAACCAATGTTACGCATAAAAGTAACAGTTTATTTCAGCAGCAAGTGTCTTCATGGGAAACAAAAGCATCATTGCCAGGCCAGCTGCCTGGTGTGCTTAGAAAGTGCCCGCCGATAAGGAAGAAGCAAAGTCCGGAGCAGGTAACTGCTCTGTCCTTGTGGAAAGGGGACTGCTGGTGTAGGCTGTGACAGCACCCAGGGGACCCGCCAGCCCCTGTCCCTGGGGACTCTGGTAGCCCAAAGCTGAGTGCTGCAGGAGCAGCGGCGTGTCGGGATGTGGGAGCTCAGGAGCCGAGCTTTTCTCAAACCGGCGTGAAAGGACATGTTTATTTTGTTCTTGCTCTCCTCAGCCTGAATAAACACAATACGGTGTGTCTTCAGGCTTTTCTTCACAGTGTTTGTTGTCATCACCCCCACCGTAAAGCACTTTCCATTTTATCCCAGCTAATAAATGACAGGCTCTATTATTGGTCCCATTACCAGGGCAACTGGCTGATATTCTCTGGCGTGGACCGATGCCACAGTCCTCCTTAGGCAGCATCACGGATGCTGCCGGCGCAGGGTCCCGACGGCTCGCGGGATGCGGGCAGCCTCTCTGCTCCCCAGCCGCAATTAGGCATTCAGAGAGGGTTCATATCAGAGGATGTAATTCCATTCCCACACATTCCCTGGAGAAATGAGAGTTAAACAATGAAAAGATTGATTTTCCAATGAATGCCAATTTGTTTTCTAACCAGAATATCAAATTACGGAGAGCTGGGAGGAGGGGAGCACAGCACAGTGCAAAAGGAGACTTGTTTTAAATGGGCAAACAATTAATTCCCAGATTCATTACAACGATTGTAAGCAAGGGTACATGAAACAGTAAATGCATTTAATTTGGAGTCTAGCATTTCCCCTGATGAGATCGGGAGCTTCAGTACGCTCTTGCCATCGGTGAAGCTTCCCTTCCCCTGCAAAATTTAATTACCTCTTCATTACTTCAGGAAATTGATGGGAGACTGACGTGAGGCTGGAAACTTCACACAGTGGTCCCCAAATCACCTCCCCCACCCTGCTGCAATGGCTGTTGAAACGGGACTGGATGGGACCTTGCAGCCCCCTGGCTGATCTCCCTGTCTGCAGGGAGAAGCGTACCCTTACTGCCCTGGGTGAGAAGCGTACCCTTGCTCCTCTGAGTGTCCGTGGCAGCTCTGCGGGGATGGAGACCCCAGCCAGGCCAGGGCTGGATGGACCCAGACTGCTGCCCGGGTGGCAGCACGCTGGCTCCCAGGCTTGCCTTGATGTGGCATCAGGCAGTCGGGGTGCATAGAACGGGGAACCTGGCAGTAACAGCAGCACAGGACAAGAACCCTACGTGGGTGCTACACTGCAAATGGGCACAGAGAAGGTGGTTGTGCCTGTCCTGGTGCTGCTCTCTGCTCCACTGAGCAGCTCAGTGTCTCCTGATGCAGCTCCTGAGGATGCTGGCCACTTGCATCACTGCTTGGAAGGAGCTCTTCACGGCTTGTGGGCTTGGGAGAAATCAGCAGGATGGGCGTGCAGTAAATAAATTCATCCAGGCAAAACCAAGTGACTTTCCAGATAATTACCTAATGACTAGCTGAGAGGAGCACAGCAGATACAGCATCACAGTCTCCAGGAGGGCCTCTCCTGAGTCCTTGCACATCCCAGGCATGGCAAGAAGATCAGGTACGAATGCGGCAGGTTTGGACCTGGCTGAAGAGACCGGTTCAGAGGGTGATGCTGAGCAGGGATGCTGGCATCATTGTGGCACCAGCCACCCCCAGACAGATAACCCCGCCGATAGCTGGTAAGGATCCGGCTGCCAGGAACGGCCCTCCAGCAGGGAGAGTCCAGGTCCTGCTCCCAGAGCAGGCAGCACCCCAAGGGTACACACCGACCCCCTGGCACCAGTCAGCAGGGACTGTTTTTGTCCCAGCAAGGGTAAGGAGAGCGAGGTCTCTGCGCTGGGGTGCTGACTAATGGGATTTCAGGGGTGGGCAAGTGCACGTGGCTACCGTGCCCTTCCTACAGAGCCCCGGCGCCACCTCCAGCACTCTTGAGGTGCTTTCCCTGAAAAGCCAGCTCCAAACAGAGCTGTCAGCAGTGCCGATGCGATAACAGATTTCGTTGGCAGTGCTGGTAAACAAGTGCCTTGGAAACCTCAGCTGAAAATAGAGTTGTGGCTGTCTCCTGCTCTCCTAAGGAGAATGGAGCATTCCCTTCCGCCCAGCCACTTTTTCCAAAAAGTCCCCAGATAGCTTAATCTGCAGGTGAAAATGCAGCAGTGACGTGCTCTGCATGGGGCTGATCGTTTGGAGCCTCCCTCCAGGCCCTCCCATGCTCCCCAGCAGGCACCAGTATGCAAGGCAGACCTCAGCCGAGCTTGTGAGTACCTGCCCATGTCTTTTAAGACAGATGATCCATTTTATGGGCTGCCATAAAAGCACAAGGAAACTCTCACAAATCAGGCAAAACTGCCGTTTCCCTGTAATGATCCTTTCTTCTCTCAGCAGCAGGGACCTGCGCGGAGCCCATTAGCAGCTCTCCTTGGAGACCCCGGCGATGCTGGTGAAGCTGCCAAAGCACACAGGCCACCACAGGGAGCCACCTGGAGAGGTCCCATCGCGGCAAGTCTCCCAGCAAACACAGCTTCCTGGGCCTGAAGAAGCAGCGCGGGCAGTCTCGCTGCTCCTCAGGACTACTCGGGCACTGTGAGACCCTTTGAACAAGGTTTGGTTTCCTACAAGCTGATCCTTGTCCTGCAGGCTGACCCTCTGGCTTCCAAACTACCCCTCCTGTTAAAATACATTTTAATTGTATACAGTAAGAGAAAAAAGCATGGTGATTTGGGGAGTTGGAAATTGCCCAGGGTTTGGGGAAAGGGGATTTTTGAAATTATTTTGTTTTGCTGCAAAGCGAATAGTGAAGTTGCAGACCTGCCCCTGAAATGCCTGCCCTGGCTCTTCCGACCCCACAGGCATGTTGAAACCCTCAAATCTGAGACCAGCAAGGTATGATTCAGCAAGAATATTACAGCACCTTTTAGGTATGAAATTAATGGTGTGTAATTAGAATGGCAATAACGAGAAGTTATTTAATAATTCATTTCTTCTTATGAATTATTTGGTGTGTGCTTAACTTCGGGGCTGATGTGTTATTTAGCACAGAATACCCCCAGAGCCCTCTCGGGTCGTCCTCTGGGTGCTGCTTGAGCTGGACCCTGCTCCCTGTGAGCTCCCCGAGGGCCAGAGGGGCAGCACCAGCGAGCTCTGAGCTGGTTTTAGGGTTCCCCAAAGTGCATCCCCAAATGCAAATCCTTTAAAACATAGAAAATCTCATTTCAGGCAACACTGCAGCCACAAGAGACTTCTGCTTCTGTGGAGGGAGGAGAGACCTGTCATCTGCTTGCCGGCGTTTATGGTTTGAGCCTCCATTTGCTCTTGTTAACTCTAAGTTACTAAATTTACTAGGAAGCTGGTAAATCAGCCTCAGCCCTTCACAGCGGCACGAGACGTTATCTGCAGGCTGGGTCATTCTCACAGAGGGTCTGAGCTCAGCTCTCAGAATAAATGAGTTTTGGCTGTAGCCACGCAGCCATCTGTCCTGCCAAGCTCAAAACCCAGGGGAAACGTGGCCCTAGAGATTCACAGGCGCTGCCTGCCGATGCCAGCCATCGCCCTGCCCGCAGCCTGGACATGCCCGTCTTCCCTGCCGAGCCCTGAGAGGTGCCTGATGCTCTACCAGGCACCAGAATCGCCAGGGCTTTCTGAATCTCTCGGCCCTATTCCTTTTGACGCCGGCTTCCTGGTGAGATGCTGACACTAGCAGGACCATCTCTGATTGCATTTCTCATTGTGGTGTTTTGCCTGGCCTGGTTAGAAACCTGTGTCAAGGCTCATCTTCTCTGAAGCAGAGCAGCTTCTCCGGGGGGGTCGAGCACACCGTTAAAATCATCACTAATTACCGACTCAGCAGCACCAGACCTATTTCTATGGCAGGGTCTGGCTGACCATGTCCACTCCGCCTCCCAATTAGATAGTTGGCTCAGGAGATTTTGCCTCCATCGGAAACCCTGAGTCCTGGGGTGCCGCAGGCCACAGGCAATTACTGCTTCGCACACCCAACTCTGGCATCCCTTGTCAGAGGCCACTGTGCCAGGCAGTGCAGGCAGGCGGCCCTCACCCCACCTGCTTTTTCTCATTTGCACTGTGCACACAGCCTTTCCATGCAGGCTGAACCTCAAATTAAGGCTCTTGACACCTTGGGATGGTTCAAGCCACTGAGACACCGAAGATAAGTTGCTGACATATGTCGATGGCCGCCCGAGCGCGAGTTTACTCCATTGGCACCACCAACCCCATCTCGTTTCCTCCTTCACTTCTGATCACTGCTCATCTAGTTGGAGAGTCACACCTTCCTACTGAGCTTTTGGAGGATATTTATAATGCTTGCTTGTTCATTCCCTCTCCCTCCTCCCTGGCCCTGGCTCCATGGTCATTTCTCCCCACCGCTGTCCATGGCGAGGGAAGGACAATGTGCCAGGACTGAATGCTACCTGCACATGCCTTAAGCTGCTTGATTGCCATGTGGCTCATCCTCAGTCAGCCCATGAAAACCTCAGTGTCTCCAGCCCCATTCTTTAACCCCCCCACTCCAGGACCTGGCTCCCAGCTGCACAGAAGTGTTCTTGGTGGCTGGAGCAGTTTCCATCCCCACATCCATCTCCCCCTACGTGCATTATCTGACTGCAACCCTGTGCTTAAATCCGATGTACTGAGGACTGACTGTCAAGGTTTTGGGAGCCGGTCCCAGACACGCCCCTCCTGCAGGACACTCCTCATCCCTGGCCTTTGCTGCTGCTGAAGTTGTGAGGGAGCATGTCCATCACACTTGTACCTGTATGAAGATCCAGCCTGGCAGAAGGAGCTCAACGCTTCAATCACAAATAACTTTAAATTCATAGCTTTTTTTCCTCTGCGTGCATGTTATTGAGCAAAACCCCTACGGTTTTTCACTGCCTAAGTCTGTTGGCAGAAAGCAATCAACACGCTTCAGTCCTTGCCCTGCCTGGCTGGATCCCGTGGTGAAGATGCGTTTGGAGCATGGAAATGCTCTTCTGGCCCCCAGTGGGATGGCCAGCACAGCACAGCATATGCGTGCTGGAAATGCACAGCTAAGAAGTCCCCATTGATGTCCTGAGTAGCTTTCGTTTCTCACACAGACGTGACTCACCTGCAAAGCACACCAAAATCAGCTCAGTCTGTTCCCAGGGTTCTCTCATCCAGGTGTCTCTCCATTTTCAGAGCTTTTACAGGGATTGCAGGGGGACCATTCACCTCCTGGCCCTGCAAAGTGAGATGTGCTGGACATTTACACTAGGATATAATTTCTGGCCAATATATTTTCTTTTTCAGCCATGTTTTAATTAGAAGAATTTTCCTTTCATTTTGTCTTCTTTGGCTGGCTGATCAAGAACAGCACCGAGAATCAAGATAAACGCAAAAGAAAAAGGTCATTCGTAAAGAAATAATTTTATTTTTTCCCCTTCTTTCCCACTGGCAAGGATTCAAGCAACCACCCACAGGCTAGTTTCAGTTTGAATTTAACCAAGTGCCAGTGAAGTGCCTCCTCCTCCTCCTGAAGGACTGCTTTTGCTGCTCGAGCAGGTGTCCGTGCAGTGATAAGCACACTGCTGCCAAGGTGGGGTGCTGCTTCTGGATGAGGAACGTGGTCCCAGGTGGGCACCCCGGAGCCGCAGCAGCAAACCTCAACTCTTGCTATATGTTGCTCCGTTATCGGATGCAGTACTGGCACGTGGTAACCTGGGAGTAATTCTCTAAATACTCACAGAAGCATTGATTTTCAATATTCAGAAGTACATCTCCTCTCCGTCTCTCTCTGAGGGAGAGCAAAGAGCAATGCATCCTGTGAGAGCAAAGACAGTGGCTAGATCCACTCCAAGTGCAATTAGCTCTTCTCCTCCTGTTAGCCCTTTCTCAGCACGCACTGCTGTGCCGTGCCTGTCCTGCTCCCCTATTTTCTGCTCTGCCATCCAATTTCTTTTCTTCAGGACAGCCTCCCAGCAGCGTCCTTGCGAATCACTCTCTAGGCAGATGTGGCTCCTCGACAGCGTTAAGTTACAATAAGCTTTTCTAAGCTAATAAATGGAGAGAGGAGTTTCTTTTCTTTTCTTCCCCCCACCCTGCCTTCTGAAAGCCTTTTCCTGCAGCATCCTGTTGTTCCCTTCCTCCTGAATTTACGTCTCAGTGACTGTAATAAATTGCAATGGAAATATTGCTCCATATTTCCAGGAACTAATCAAGCGTGATTGTGCGGCAGCAAAAAGCCATGGTAGCTGCTTGGAGGAATAAATCCCAAGGGAGAACCGAGCCGTGCTGCCCAGAGCTGGCCGGTGCCCACACCTGCCCCTACCCGGCCAGGAGAGTGGAGTGGTTGGAAGGGGAACACCAGCCCCCCTGGCCTCCGTCCTTCCCCCACTGGCGGGGGCTGACTAAAACCAGCACTATAAAGCATTAGGTATTGAGAAAAAGTCTGTCTCTCATTTCATCCAGTTTTTAGCCATTTATTTGTTGGAGCTGGTTGCAGTCCAGGCTTGACATACGTAGAAGTCGTCCCATGGAGAGCCTCCGAGCAGAGTTTGCAACTAGGGAGCTGCTCACACCAGCACCAAGATGAAACGATTTGGCGAGTTATGTACATTGATGTCAATCATGTTTCCCTTTGGTGCTTCTCTCCCTGCAGGGAGGTGCAATAAATCACGTGCATTTTCTGAGCGCAGTCCCGTGCTGCCTGGCCTTGGAGGCAGAAGACGAAGCCCGAGCATCACTTATCTGCAGCTGGTGTAAGCCAGCAAATCCAGCCACGCCTGATCCGACTCAAGGTCCCGTACAGCTGAAAAGAGGCTTTAAAACGTCCTGGGGAAGAAGCAGTGATTCAGCTTGCTGTGTCTAAATCCAGGATCATGTATTATGTATTTCTCACCAGAGTTTGCATGAGATCAATGAGATGGCATCCATCAACAGCCTGCTCTTTGATGAACGCCGCGGTGAAGCCTGAGAGCAATGGCAATGGCAGGCAGCAGGAGTGCGGGTCGGGGCAGGGTGCAGCCTAAAGGCAGAAGGACAGGAGGATGACTTAGCCCAAAGCTCTGGGTGGCCACTGCTGCAAATTCATCGCAGCCTGGATGTGGTGACGCTTCCCTGGGTTAAGCCATAGAGCTGCGTCCCTGCGATTTCTGAATTCTTCACTCTTATTTATATACTCCTCCCTGTACACTCTTATTTACACACACAAATAAAAGCTAGGCAGTGACCCGCTGCTTTATGAAAAATCCCATCATGCCCATTTAAACTGATTTTGTGAGTGCTAAGTAATTTTCAGAAGGTAGGCTTAGGACTGCTTCACATCTCTCTTTTTGAGAAATACAACACTTTCCTGGACCACAGCAAATCGTCTTCCCTCCAGCTTCCCCTTTGCCACAGGGAATGAATTTCAGAGCTTTTTTTCCAGCTCATTATTCTAAGCATTTCCCGTTAGGTGTCTGATTAGCGTTTCACAGTCTGTGTTGTGCTATAATATCTGCTTCTGACGTGGGCTGTGGCAGCCAGAAGAGAAATCCATTGCATTTTAGATTGAGATAACAGTTTAATCTGATCTGCGCTTGGGAAAGAAAAATCTGCCAGGGAAAGTCCAGGCCCCCGAAGGAAGCGTACAAGGCAGAGGCGCTGTTGGCTCCCATACCCATCCCTGCAGAGAGGTGACCCGTTCTCAAAAGAAAGCACTGGGAGGTCCTACTTGATGGCCATTTTTCAAGCTATCTTTAAGCCTGCAATAAGCCCCCTGAGCAGGCTCTGTCACATGAAAGAAGGGAGAAATGGAAGCTTTCCCTGGCTTTGTGGAGGGCTTGATGCTTAACATGGAGAAACCTCTGGGTGTTTGCAAACACTGCAAGAGCAGCAGCAGAAGTGGGTTGTCCTCGAGAGGAAAATCAGCCTGTGGTCTGGAAGACCGTGCATTGAAACAGGGCAAGGGCCCCTGCCTGGCCAGGGGAAGGACTCTCCCCCCACATGCCACACCAACAACTCACTCTCTGCTTGTCGTGTCTTAAGTGCTACACACCTACAACAGCCTTGAAACCTCAAAATCAGATTTAATTTTAAGATGAGGTTAGCCAAGAGCAGCAAAAAGATCTCTTTATGTTTGTAGTCAAAAGTTTTTAAGCCTATTCCTTTTTTTTTTTTTCTTTTTTCCTACCGGCTGTAGTTATATAGAAAAACTGAATTAAAAAAAGCAAGCAAAGTTTCTAATTAATCATTTCTTATGTTTGAAGAAGAAATGCTTTGGTTTTGAGTTCTTCTGAAAACAGAGACCTTCCATGCTGGGCAAACAGAGTTACCCAGCAACAAAGTAGGGAAAAATAAAGGGAATGGGAAGCGAGGGGGGAGAGGAGCAGAGTCTGTTTTCTCCCTGATGTCCTTGGTGGGCTCTCCCTGCAGATGCAAGGCTGGGTGGCCTGAACCGTTGCTTCTCCTGGGCCATCAGCTGCTGCCTGGCTGGCCCCTGTCCTCCTCCCTAACACTTCAGTTGGAGGTTGGTGTGCAACAAGCCTGCTCCTTGGCAAGTCTTGGGCACAGTCCCTGGCATCCATGGATGCTCCTTGCTCCATGGAGGGGCACCTGCTCTGAGTCACACAGCACTGGGCATTGCTCAGGCCTCCCAGAGCATCATTTGCTTGTTCTAGTTGTCTTCACAAGAGGTTTTAACTCTAGCTACACCCTGGCTCTTTAAAGAGTCATCAAGATCTGGCTTTGAAATGGTCCACGATGGAACAGCTTGCCTGGAGTTGTGGTGGAGCATCTGAGGGTCAATTATGCTCACAGCATAAAAACATTAGGGCATCCTGTCCTTAATCTTTTTTATGGCTTTGCCTGCTAGATTTAAGAGCCCTGTATATAAACAAGCCCTTAAATAAATAGACGTGGAACTATAATCTCCTCACATAGATTCTTACAAAATTGTGTTCTAACCATTTCAATCTTCAGACAAACTAAATGGATTGAGACATTATGTTTCTCCCTGTAAAGTGGCTTTTAGAGATGACCCTTCCTGAGCTCTCCCAGTTTTCCTACGCGTGCTTTTAGATGTGTAGGCAAGTCAGTAAATGCCAATACCAACCCATATCTCTGCTTAGCTTTTTCCTTTTTATTCGTCCAAGGATCTCATCAGTCCATTTGTGCACAGCATTACACTCCTCATGAGCACTCATAATTCCTCTGCGTCCTGACAGTGTCTTCATCCACAACTGCACAGCACTTTGGAAGAATTACACTGTATTTGCTACGTGGCTGATCATCGCAGTCCTCGATCATTAATAAAAGCCTGCATGATCAATGCCCCATTGAATCATGAGTGTGATATTTTTAGAGGGATAACCCTCTAAGAGAGGTTTTGGGGCTAACCTACGCTCACCCAAGTACCAGCTGGAAGCTATGAGCTTCTTATTCCTGACCAGGACAAAGTGCTGCTTCCACCCTTTGAGTGTTTTTCACATTAGAGAAGTTGTAGCCAAGCCACGGTTGGAAGAGGGGTCGGGCACATGATTTATGATATAAGTACAGTTCATTGTAACTCCAGCTGGCAACTTCATAAGCCAGACATAACTCATCTTTCCATCTCATGGCTGCTGGGAGCACTATTTAAAGAGGAATAGATTGCACCAGGAGAAAACATGAAGGCGTACGAGCAAAAACCCATGTGAGGCACTGCCAGTTCAGGAGAGGCAGGAGAAAGGGAGGACAGCAACGTGGGGATGGTGGGAGGCGTTACATTTCCTTTGGGTCCTTTCCTTGGGAAACTTTACTCTAAATTCCTTTGTGTTGCATTCATCGATCCTCTCAGTAACCCCCCTGTTTGGTAGTTGCAGACAGCAGTATCACCTCCCAAGCCTTCTTTTCTGAGCAGACCTGGTGCTCTTGGCCTCTCCTCATCTGTCCTGTGCTCTGTCCACCTCAACATCTTGGTGGCCTCACCTGGACTCACTCCAGTATATCCACAGTCTTCTTGTGCTGCTCATTTTTCATGTGTGTCCAGGGCAGAAAGGGTTGTTTTCCTTCTCTCTGAGCCTTGCAGCCATGCGGCCAGGCCTGGTTTAGAGATGAAAGGCTTTCCTGAGAGCCTGTCTGCGACTGCTGCTCCTTAGATATTGTTGTGCCTCCTTGTGTTTGAGCCAATATCAATATTCAGCCAAGCCTAAGGAGAGGAAAATCATTACAGTGCACCAGTTTGTCCTCTCTTTTTCTTAGTGAAGAAAAAAGTCATGCTGCCATCGGATCTGGAAGCAGTGTATCACACACTTGTAGGCAGAGACGTCAGCTAAGTCCTTCCCGGGATGAGAACAGCCCTGGGCATCCCAGGGCAGACAGCCAAACTGAGGACCTCCAGGCTCTGCAGGGGCAGGGTTTGCAGAGTCCCCTCAGTAGTACCATGGTAGGGATGGCATAGCAGCAGTACAGAAACACAGGCTGCTAGGTCACTAACCTGTTTGGACCAGGCTCCCTGGCCACTATGGCTGGCTGCACAAGAATGCCACAGAGTAACCTGGATTTAATGCTCCAGAAACGGTCTTGGTGCAGAGCACGTAGCTTTGTTGCAAGTGGTCTTTGAGCAGGAACTGAAGCCGCTATGGCTCCTCTCCCCAGCTGCCCTATCCCAGGCTCTGTCCCCTGCATTTATTCTCTTGCTGGTCCCCCCTACCTGTTTCTTTCTCCCTCTCCCTCCCAAAGGGCAGGTAACACCCCTCCCTCATGTTTCCCCGGTTCCTTTACTCAACCTCAGCTGCCTTCCTCGGACCCATCACTTGCAGAGCTCTCTTGGTCAGACAATCAAGTACTCACCAGTGCTGCCTGACACAGCATCTCATCGCCAACCACTTTCAGCATCCGTGCATCTCCTCCTCTTCCCAGGCTGCCTAATGGCCTGCAAGGTAAAGGAAATTATCTTTTCAGTCCCATGGAGCAAGCTAAGCATTTGTATGTAGGCCTATATGCAACTCAAAAGTCATCATTAGCCTAATTCATTAAGCTATTATGCAAAGTACATTAAAAACCTCTTTTTAAGTGGCAAATTCATCCTGTAGCTTTTAGGGTCAGTGCAAATTGAGACACACGGCATTAGTGCCACTGTAGGATTTAAGAGCTCTTGCAGACCACTGGCCAGTGTTGCCCTCTCCTCCCCATAGCAGGACACAGGAACCTCCAACCTGCAAAGCTGCCAAAATTGCTCTGAACTTCTACAGCAATCTGCCCTACCAGGCATGCCTGGCCAAAGAGATTTATTTTTCCCTTTCTGCAGGTGACGGCAGTTAGATGTAATTTATGGTGCCAGATCAGCACATGGAAGTGCAAGAAGCATCACCTGCAGCATGGATCCAGCTGAAGGCATCCTGAGGATCACAGAGCCCTTATGCCTGCCCCAAACACATGCTCAGGGAGCACTACATTGCTGGGAGTTTTCTCTGATCCCTCGAGGGCAGGAGGTAGGTGCAGGGTCTCAGGGCAGAGGCTGGGATGACCACGGTGTGAGGAGCACCACATGGAGCAGGTGTGGGTGGGAGGTGGCTGTGGGATGCCCATGTTCACTGGGAAGTGCCAGGCTTGGACTGGAGCCCAGCAGGAAGAAGTTTTCCAGAGGGCTACAATTTGGGTGTAGTGCACGGGCTGCAGATCTCTCTATCTGTATTTGGTGGTGTTTCTTCTGGACAAAGCTATTTGTCTTCTCCTGAGACATCGCTGCTCTTTCACTGGACTTGAGGTGGCAGTTACCATTGGGTCTGTGAGCTTTTCTGGAGAAAGTAGATTGCCATCATTGACGAACTTGAAGGGCTACCTTTGGCTTTTAAATTGCTGCCCAGCTGAGCAGAGGCCCACCTCCATCAGCCAAGAAAATCCAGCCACATCCTGCAGCTTTACTCTTGGCACAGTAGAGGGTGTGAGGGCATGGAGGGAGGAGGTAGCAGGTCTTTATGTAGTTGAACTTCAAGGATCTCTCTGAAGTCCTAAATAACTTGGTGCTCTCCAATGCTTACTCTTTTTCCCGATGTTTGAAGTTACATAGATCTGGCCACCTCAGTAAATAAACGGGTCTGTATCAGGGGAGCCATCTGACAAAAAAATTGACAAATTAACTTTTATGGGAATAAGAAATACATTAAGCCAAGCTTCCTTTGGTGTCCTCTGTCACAGGGACCTGTGACAGGCTGTCTGGTGAGATGCTGAGATATTGAAGCACCTGGTCCCATTTTCTCACCTCCAGGATTTGAAAGGAACATCAAATGACAACTTTTATTCTGCTTGAGAACTTCAAATTAGGATGTCTTCAGCATGTGGGGATGCAGCGTGGGGCTGCCACCCCCAAAGGATTTGATGTTCACTGTTGCTGCCTTTCCCTTGTCCTGAGGGCACTCCTTTGGAGCAAGCAATGGGAAGCAAGAGGAGAGTTTAGCCTCTGCCGCTTGTTCCACCCTCAGGTGATGCTGAGATCATTTCCGTAGTGGTGCACAGCACCCCTGGGAGTCATGACCCCCCCCATGTCAGACAGAGCATCACTCCCTCCTGGAGGCTCAGCTGTTGTGCATGGTGCCGGCCAGCCAGTGTCGGCCAGCCAGTGTCAGCCAGCGGGATGCAGCGCCCTCAGCTCACAGAGCAAGTGCCACCTCAGTGAGGCCTCTGTGGCTTCTCTCAGCAGGAGATAAAAGTGGTTTATTGCACAGCGCTAACAATGTGATTTGCTAACACATTACCCAGGGGTGGCACAATCTGTACTGGTTAAAGGGAAATGTTAAAACTGTCACTTCAGCAGGAGACATTCAAGTGTGCTAAATGGGTCACACTGTTAAAACAAGTATTCCCGACCTAAATTTGTAAAGTACTGTAAAGGGACAGCTATCTGAATGCTGCAGCATCCAGAGCATCTCTCTGCCTGGCAGCCGTGGCATCGCTCAGGTGCCGGCGTGTGGCCAAGGCTCCTTTGGTGCAAACACAGAAATTCCCACATGAGACAAGTGCACGGGCAAGGGACGGGGTGCTGGTGGCCACTTACTGCAGCCCACAGGGCAGGTTGGAGGCGTCTGACAGCAGCAAACAGCAGAAGTGGGAATGGGCTTTTATGGGACTGCACTTGGCCAGGAGAGGCGAGGGCCAAGCAGGAGGGCAGGGGCTGAGCTGCCTGAGGGCAGGACAGAAAGCAGGGCTGCAGAGCCTCCCCCAGGGCTGGAAATGCATGGCTGTAACCTACCCAAAGTGCGGGCTTTAGGATTAGGGAGCAGAAAGCTGTGCTTAGCCCTCAGAGTTTGTGTTACCCTGCTAGATGCATCTGATTTTCTCAGGCAGAAGCCCACACAGGCAGCTGCCCACTGCTGCCGGCCAGAGGACAGCTTGGTTGCAGGGCAGATTTACTGCTGATGAACCATCAACTGCCCCAAACTTTGTTTCCAGACACTTAATCTGTGACCCTTGTAGCAATGGGGGCAGATTCCCGTCACACTTCAGGGCTAAACCAGCTATGAAGGATGCACCAAGGTGGCACCAGCCTGTCGGCTTGGTAGGGCTGTGGGTCCCTCTGCCAGGCAAAGCAGCTGAAAGAGCAGAGGAAGAGCATCAGTCTGTCCTCAGAGCTGCCCCAAGCAGGGCATTACTGCTCAGGATGGGAAGGTGGTGCTTCACAAAGGTCCTCAGTGGTGGCCAATAAGCCCATTTAAGTTGCAAGTCAGCTGGGGTCTCTGATATGGCACCTCCAGAAATGCAGGTGCCACCTACCCAACGCAGGGTTGATAAGCACAGCCAGGGAAGACATCATGGATCTGGTGCTCTTCTTGCAAGGACACCGCAGTGGAGGTGTGTGGTGGCGAGGGGTGCGTTGTTTCAATGCGCTGCACGTTCCTGCTGTAGCTGAGAGATGCTCTGTGAGACAGGGGATGTCTTTGCATCTCGAAAAAGGCCCGAAGGAGTCTGCTAGCAAAAGGGAGAGCTTCTTATCAACTCTGCCCAAAACGTTTTGCAGGGAACTGGGCTTGCGGAAATGACCTTGTTTTCACCAAACACAGACGTGGGGAGGGGCTGTTGCTGTTCCCAAAATTTCCTTTTCTCCCTGAACTATTCCACAGTGTTATTCTCAGCTGGCCGCTTCCATGGGAAATAAAACATTTAAACCAAATGTCAGACGTTGATGCTGGCCTGGCCCATGGTGCATCTCGCCAGGAGGAGAGCAGAGACCTAGCCTAGAGCTTGTGTGAGCCACAGCTCACCCTCTCCTCCTGGCTGTGGGGAGCCCATGGCGTGGGGAGATCTGAGCCCACAAGGGCTGTTTCATCCCTCATCTGTCAGCTCAGCTGAGCTCTCACATTCAGCCCTTGCTGCCCTTCTGCTCAAAAGAGCACAGAGAGCTGTTGACCCTGGCGCTGCCTGCGAGAGCAATTCTGCCAGCGCCGTGACCGGAGCTTCGGCCAGTGGCGCTCGGTAATTGGGTGGTAACGATACTGTACAAGGTGAATCTTGCTGTTCTGGTGGACTGGTAATGAGGTCAAGGATCCCTCAAGGGTCTCTTAGTCTTCCTGCTTATACACCACCCCCCCCAGCATCTGAGCTGTGCTCTGCTATCCACTCCAGGTGCCTGCTTTGATTAGATTAAAAAGAAAAAAATAAACTGCCTTGCGTCCCAGCTGCCCCAGAGACAGCAGCTTTTGGGTGCAGGATTGATGTCTTCCTCTGCAGCCAAGGGGTTTGTCTAACTAACCGCGCTGGGGATAACTGTGGACTTCTGATTTCCAGCTGCTTCAGTCCCTTAACCCCAACAAGGTTTGTGGTTTCTGACCCCGGTAAAGGAGAAACTTTGCGTGCTGGATGCCCCTGCAACATCAAGGGACCTAGGGACATTCCTTGCTACCAGATGGCACAGCTGAATTTGCACATCTCCATCTTCTCCCCCGCCCTTCATTTTCCTGCATTACAGCTCTATTTGATCCTTTCTTCTTTGGACATGCTGATAAGCACATAATGAAGATGCCTCCTGCGCTATGAGTAGGAGCACAGTGAAATGCACGCAGCAGTTTGTATCTTGCAGTAACTATTTCAGGCTCTCTGCAAATCCTAGCAGTTGTCTCCAATTCAATTACACATATTTTCCATTCTGAAAACATTAGTTCCAAAGCAAGAAGCATTATTTTTGCTAACACAGAAGGTCAGGGGATGGGGAAGTATTCCCATCTTTGATGGAAGAGCAAAAAAATATATTCAACATTGCCATGAACTCCAAAGCTCTAAAATAATGCAGTAGCGAGCCAAGTGAATATACTGCCTCTTAATATAATATAAAGCAATCAACAGCAATAGAAAAGTATCTTAAAACTAGATATTGATTTCCTGTCCAATAAGATATATCTCAGCCATTTCCCAACCTCGCTGAAGTCACAGTCGTGGGGCTGGAGCCCCACGCTCAGGCTGGCACAGGCAAGGAGAGCCCTGTCAGCAAGACCCAGAGTCGCCCCATCACCTTCCAGGGAGCTTAGATCAGAGTAAGACAGGAAAAATGAGATGAGGTCTGTTTCAAAAGCATCAGAAGCAGAAGTCCCATACCAACAGCAACAGTCTGGAAACATTATTTTAAATTAAGAGCCATTGTCTAGCACAGTTCCCAGCTGCTTTCTCATCTACAGTCCCCTTATCTCTTGGTCTGGAACAGAAGCATCTCCACACACCTGCCTGTCAAAGCGTACGGGAAACGCCGCAAACTTCATTCCTTTGGACAAATCTCCTTTGCAGGTATACCTGTGCAAATCCTTGTCGCGGGATGGAAGTATCAGACTCAGTTATGATTTAGCAGCAGTTCAGTTTTATTTGTGATTTGAGGCAGATCAAGAGATTGAGTTTTAGCAGCACTTAATCATTAACTGGTTTAAAGATTTGCAAAGTGATTTAACGAAATAAATGAACAGCGACTTGATTACAGATTCGAAGATGACGAGATTCACACTAACTTACTATAAAGTATCCCAAACCAGTAAGTATACATATGAGAGCAAAGCACAGATTTCAGATTAATGTATGTACATGTAAACAAAACATATGAGTGCACGCACACACACACAAACACGCACANTTAGGACTTGTGGTCCTGGTACGCACCCCCCGCCGTGGCCACGATCCATATGTTGTCAGGAGTGATCAGTTATAGTTATTATCTTCAAACAGTAGGAGCTATGAGAACCAGGTACACTAAGGCGTTGCCGTAGTGTTCTAGTCCATTGCTCTCCACCCTTTCTTCCTTTAATGTTAGACCATTATGTATTGTTCTGGTCATGGTATTATTATGTGACCCAGGTGGGGAGGGAATCACGCCAAGTATTGAGGGGCCTGAGAGTGGCAGGGGGGTTGCACCACCAGAGTCCCAGCCCTGCATGCAGGCAGCTTGCTACAGAGCAGCAGCTGAACTTGTGTAGAGATGCTCATGGGACCAGTGAACACCATCAGCTGCATAGCAGAGTCATGGGCAATGCGTGTGAGAGGACAGGGCACAGCCATCAGCCATCCAAGAGCAAAACCAGTCCCACTGCTATGTATAATTGTCCATGGCAGGTTTATTTTCAATTAATTGCCTAGAAACTTTTCAAAGCCATGCAGATGCTTATTACCCACCGTACCCTGTGATGTTGAGGTCCACTGTGTAAGTACCTACCATGTGGAAACAAGCAAGGAGGTCCAACATACAGGGGTTGTCCTGGTCTTCCAGACCTTACCAGCACAGACCCCTGTGTTGGCACTTGGAATCACACTGATATATGCAGCAGGATGCTTTATTCAGAGGAGCTCAGGATTGCATCCCTGCCCAAGTAGGGCACAGAGCCGCTCCCAAACCATTTATTATTGTCATACCAGTACAAAAGAGCTATTTATTTTGGTTGCTATTTTAGGAAATCAGGAGAGGGCTACTAGACCAGCAGAAAATGCAAAGGGACTCTTGTCTGCTGCCCATCATATTCTTATTCCTGACCAAACCCATCCACTTCTGGATGCTCAGGGTTCCTTTGCGCATAAGCCAGGCTGTTAACAAGCCCTGGAAACACCCAGGGCTGAACAGCAAACAGTGTTTGGGCTGCTTTGATCACGCTCTGCTTTTCCTGGGATTCGCTACCAAGGCCATTAACCAAGGGAAGAACCGGGATCCATGGTACTGCCCACCTGTCCCTCCCACCCATGGGAATGCCTGCCATTGTCACAGATTTGCAGGCAGATCAGCAGGGATATTTCTCCAGGCAGAGGGAGGCATAATTAATTGGCATAATTAAAACCAAGGATCCCCCTTATGCTGTATCAGGGCACTGATCAGAACAGAGTTTGTAGCAGATAATCTGTAGGTTGCCACATGCTAAAAACAGGAGGGAACAGACTTTCCCAGCTTTGCCCTTTCTAGCCTTTCAAATGTTATACTGAGTCACTAAATGTGGATAAAGTTGGGCACTAGTTGGGCAGTAGGACCTAGGTGCATAAAACCTGGACTCAGTAAAGCAGAAGAACAAGTATCTCAGAAGAGCAGAGGACACCAGAGGGAAGGGTGAGATTTTGCTTTTTTATTTTTTAATCTTACCTAGGGGTATTAAACCTTGGGTTGGGGGTGGTGTAGCATGCTCAAAACACATTCCCATGGGCAGATGTACCGTGTTTTACCTTCTGCAGCTCTCAATTTGGCAGCAGACATTTGTGCATACCCATGTAAGTCAACATGTAACAGTTAGTTAAATATAGTCCTCTTGTTGCTATTACCTTGTTAACGAACAACCTATGCTAGCCTTGCTCTGTATGACACGGTTCTCTGAAACCCCCATGTCATTACACTGCCAAAGCAGGTCACTGGAGGACAACACAAGAGGGAAGAAAAAAAGGTCAGTGGAGGTTTTTCACGGGCTGGCCCTGCGGTAAGAGACAGGCAGGGCCCAGGCTGTGCCCCCTCACGCAGCAGAGACCTCGATCTTGCACTGCGCCAGGCAGGTTTCTGCTCCCTGAGCCGTACCAGCAGCAAGTGCTCTGCTGGGACCTGGGCCAGACCTCAGCCTCTCTGCTAACGAGCAGCCCTGAGGGAGAACGGAGCTCTTCACCTCTTCCATGATCCTGGAGGCAAATTACTCAGGCTTCAGAGGCTGCTCCGGGAACTTTATTTTTAGAGGATCCTCTGAATTATGCATGAAACGTAGGGAGAGAAGGTGGCATTTTACAGGAAATTGTAGCGTGGGGCTGCATCAGCCCCTTCTTAACACGGGTGCAGGGGATTCAATCAGGCACCTGCACCAAGCACGGGACCACTCCAGCAGGAGCTGGAAGGAAAAGTTTGCTGCAGGTACCCCCTCCAAACCCATGCCAGCCCCAAAGCCAGCTGCGAGCTCAGTTAAAGGACAGAGAAGCTTAGAGGGGAGCTATAAAGGATCACTGGATTGGGACTCAAGTGCTCAAGGTTCCCCTTGCCTGGTGGCCACTGCTCCCGTACAGCACAGGGGTAGTCTTGAGAGACAGGATACTTGGATCCCACTCATCTGAGCATGGTGCCTCCAGGCAGAAAACTGCCAAGGAGCAGCCTAACCAGGCATCGCTTGAAGCACCACTGTGCAGGGAAGCCCAATTCCATCCAGCAGCGCTCACCTGGGCTCCTCTGGGACCCCGCTCACTGGGGTGCCTGCACAGCTGGATGGAGAGGTCAGCTCCCAGAAGTTGTCAGAGATAGATCCAACTGCCCGCCTGCACACCCATCCAGCTGCAGGGTGGTCTCCAGTAATTGCCATGCAGGCTGCAGGGATGGGGCAGAGGTGGAGATACAGGGGGGAGACCACAGCTGGGAGGTGCTGAAGAGCGCTTTCTCATCTGCCACTTGCTCATTTGCTCTCCTGGGGCAATAGCCAAGCAAATGAGCTTGCTACAACAAGATAAAGGTAATTTGGGGATATTGTTTTCCCCTCCTAGCTACACTGTTAGGATATGCTCATCCCTGATGGCTCACTTTCCTTAATCCTCCTTTCCCTGCTGTTGCAGAGGCAGGAAACCTCCCAGAAGTTTCCAAGAGGTGACTCCCAGATTCACGCACAGTGTTCTGGGCTCTGGCAGCAGCGAGCAGCTGTGGAGCAGCCAGTCCAGCTCAGGTTAGATGGGAGCATCCACTGACTCTTCCCGAGATGGCATCAAGCCCGCAGGTTTTGCTTTTAGAGGAGAGTTTCATTTCAGAGCTTCAGGCAAACCCTTCCCATCTCCCCCAGCAGGGCTAGAGGTAAGGGTTCAGGCATGCTGCAACACCCAGCTCCAGGCAGGGGGAGCCAGGGGAGACAGCGGGAGAGGGGCCAGAGGCAACCCATGCGTCCAAGAGACTGGACAGAGATGATGGCGGAATAAGTAAACAGGTTGCTAGGAGACACCAAACTTGGGATCAATAATTCATGAGGTCTCCGCAATAAAGTGAATAATTTAGGGGTGTGGGAGGCAGGGGGAGAAACAGGGAAGGGGCTTAAGCCCCCCACCCAGCCCGTGACTTGGGGCAGGGAGCCTGGCACCCAGAGAGCCAGGATGGGGCTGGGGGTGTCTCCCAACCGAAACCAGATGCACCCGCTTCCCAGCATGAAGCCTACCACTCCAATCCCCTGCCTGCACATCCTGCCAAAACAGCACCCACCTTCAGATGGACGAAGAGAAAAACCTGGAGCTTCTCCAGGTCTGGAAGGAACATCCGAGACACCAGCTCAGCCTGACCACCTCAGCATCATGGGACCCCTAACAAGGCTCAGGAAACACAGTCATCTGTTTAGAGGCTGTTCACTATTTCAGACTTACCTAAGTGATTGTACATTTGGCAAAGTGTTTTTCCTTCCCCAAAATATTATGGTTTCTAAGTCATAATGTTAAATAGAAACAATCCGGAAAGGCTTCAGTGATCCATTAGAAATGTTTCATTTAGAAATCAAGCTAAATTTAAATGAGAACGGTAAGTACTGCAGAACAAAACCAAAGTGTTTTCTGAGTTGAATCCAGTGCTTAATTCAACATGAAATAAGGATTTTTTTTTAAAAAAACCACAACTCTGGTCACTGAACCAGTAAGAAAAATCAATTTTTTTTTAGCAGAATGCTGCTCGACATGCATCTCTGCAAATGAGTTTGGGGAAGTAACTTGGCTGATAATAAGTACACATGCATGTTCGGATGCTTCCCTGAATACACTTCAAGGCTTTACCAGCCTGACATCCAGTTTTCTCCCCACCTGTGCAAGTACCCCCAGTCACACAGGTGTACATCAGCTTCGCTGTACATCGCTCCCCAGTTTGGAAGTCACATAGCCCCCTGGAGGATGGACCACCTTCTTTTCCCTGGGAAAGAAAAAGTGTCTTTGGGGATCTCAGCACTACATGCAGAAGCATGGAGGGAGCCATCCAAAGCTAGGATGGGAAAAAAAATATATATTCCCCCTTCCCCAGCTTTAAGAAAGCCTGCTATATTGAGTCTACTGGGAAGATCTCCGATAGCTCTGTAAAACTGAGTATTCATTAGCATTCAAGAGAAAGAGCATTGTTTGGAACTGTCTCAGCTCCTCACAAGCCAGAAACACAATTGGAAGAAAACAACCAGAGTTTGATTTGCCCTGAAATGAAATGGACTTTGGATGGGGACTGCTTCCAAAATTGCCTGGTACTACCCAAGCAGTAAAAGCTGAATGAGTGAGCTGTTCGCTGAGCAATGAAGAGGGGCTTTTTTTTTTTTTTTTCTTTCCCTCACAGATATATCACTTTGCCACTAGCAAAGACTTTGTGAGAAAGCAGGGTCAAATGTTATTTCCAAACCCAGTTATATCCTAATGTCACACTTGAGAGTCCTCTTGAGAGCAAGTCTTTCTGCCCACCACTGCTCCGAGCTGGGCAGTGGGGGTGCCAAGCACCCCACGGGAAGTGCTCTGGGAAACAGCTGAAGTGGAGAGGAATTAATTACTCGGAGCCTGGCAAACATGCCAGTGACCTGAGGGGGTTTCGGTAACAGAGAAACCAATTCTACTCTAGCTGCAATATTACATGCCTTCGCTATGGGCTTTATAAAGTGCTGGGCCCTGAAGAGCTGACCTTTTCCTCTGCACATATTTTTGGGGATAGAACTGTAGGAAGCTCCTTGCAGGAGACTGAGCGTAAATTAAACAAAATAAGTACTGATGTGCTTTTGGATCCAAGAAGACTGGGAAATGCTGTGGCAATAACTCCAATTGGCGCAGCTGACAGGAGGGAGAGGGCTCGGCACAAGGAGCAGACCACACATCCATCTCCTCCAGCCTCCCCATCCACCGCTGATGGCACAGGGGCTTCTGAGCATCACTGAGCTGTCAGAGGTCTTCAAACAGGGAAACAGATCAGCTCACAATTTCTAAAAGGACGAAGCTCAGCTGATCTCAACATCCCTTTCTTGCACACACTGTGCAGTTGTAAGACATAGTCACATTACAATGATCTACAGGATCTTTTGTTGGAGCCTTGCCACATTCTGGCTGGGTTCCCGGAGGAACTTGCATGCCCTGCAGAGGCAAAGGCTTCAATGCTCTGTGGCCACATCTCCCTCTCCCCGTTAGACCCCATATTCCTCCCCCCAAGATACATTCATTGCCATGCTACAAGTAGACATCCCCTTTTGGTGTTGTATCTTGTGCTGCCAAAGCAGTGTTTTGCAGCACATTCAACGGCAAGCGGTGGTGGTTTTACTTTCACAACAATAATTACTCCACAAGGCGCTTGTCAGTTATTGTGCTCCGTGGTAATCAAAACCTCCACTTTGAAAATACAGGGCGTATTCCCGTCTGTTTCTGCTCTGCTCTGTGTGGGAAGATCACTCATTCATGGCTCTGCCTTGCAGCCAAGTCATGACAGATGGGTGGGTTGGAGTGAAATTCGGGACTCAGTGACTCATGAAATTGCTCCAGCGGCTCAGGGGAGTTTCATTCTCCCTCCCAGCACCCACAATTGTGGCCTGGCTGCTGATTCCCATGCAGTGTCCCATCTGCCCAGGAGGTGTGGTTGCTCTTCTTCCAGCTTCTGAGCCAGGCACCCTGCTGCATCTTACCCCTACGGCACCTCCTGAACAGGACTGGGGGCTGCAGGGGAGCCCATCCGTCTCGCCCCAACAGTAAGGAATGGGAAGGCATCACTGGTGATTCATCCCCATTAAGGGAACGCAAGCAATTCTCACCTGTCTAACTCCACGGCTGGCTTCATTAACTCCCAGCTCCCTCCGTCACTGGATCGATCATACGATAAAGCTGCACGTCAGCACTTGGCACTAGTCTCGACCCCAGCAAGCTCCCATGCAAATGGCCTGACAGAGCCAGCTGAGCACAGCCACTCAAGCCATGCCCTGGAGACCTTTCTCCCAGTGGTCCCAGCTTGGGGGAGGTCTGGAGGGTCTGCAGGGTCCAGTGCAGGGTGCTGTGATTGTCTGCGTGCCATGCCAGTATCACACAGGCAGCCACCACTGAAGCTTGCAAGTGGCATGTCCTGGGATCTGCTGCCAGAACTGGAAGGAAGCCCTGCACCATACTGGCAGGCAGTGACACAAACCCAAGGTGTCTGCACCTAGACACATGGCCCTTTTGGCTCAAGCAGGGACCGCCCTTCATTCCCAGGACCATGTATGCAGCATGCATGACTGTGGCCCAGCGGGTACATCACTGTCTTCTCCAGCTCCTTGCAGCCCTGCAGATGTTGGTGCAAGCTGAGCATTTCCAACAAGGAGTGTATCCCATGGATCCAACTTTTCCAGCCTCTAATCTTAGGGCTGGGAGTTTCAAAAACTCAACTTGCCTGAAATCCGTGGCTGCTGCTATGGTCTATCTCAGTGCCTATTGAGTGTTTGCTACCAGGCTGGTGACAGATGTTTCCTGATCAGCTAAACCTTCAGGCACTTTGGCTGAGAGGTGCATGCAAAAGTTCAAGCTCATTTATTTCATGCTGGAAAATTGCTCCCAGGGGCACTGCAGGACATGCCACCTGGACCTGGTGCACCAAGGGTTGTGACAGGCACATGCCCTGGGAAGTAACACAACACACAACCCGGGTGACAAGTTTCAGCCTCAGAAGTGGCTTGCCTGAAGGGCAGAGAATGCTGAGCCAAGCACAGCGTGATGGAGCAGGCAGAGGTGACACACATCTCAGCTTTGGGAGCACGTAGCAGCCCCCTGCACCATGACCAAGGGATGCAACGCTTTCTCCCATCTCTCCAGGATGGACAGGAGGCAGGGACAGGAGGCTGTCCCCGAGAGGGGGATACAGCACCAGCACCCTGCTTCTGACCCGCAAGAGCTGCACCCAGCACGAGGAAGCCCAATGAACCGGGGCAGCCGTCTGACACAGCGCCAGGCGATAGCCGTTGAGCGCAGCAGCAATGTCTCTGCCACGATAGCTAATGCATAATACTGCAGTTGTCTGGCTACAGGTGCCTGAATCTAATTAGGTATTTCAGCACAACGATCATTTTAATTAAGTAAAGCCAACTGCCTCTGCTGGATGTGCTAGGATCTGAAATTCCCAGGCAAGTTTCCATTGCGTCTCCCCCACCCTGCAATGCATTTCCTCCGCTTTATAAGCAGTCGGTTTGAATAAAAAGCCATTTTTTTTTCCAGGTATGACACAACAAATCCAGGCCTCAAAACCAGGCAGAAGGCTCCTGAGGCAGCAGGGATGGGGCATGAAATGCACATCAGGGGCTGTGCAGGATGCATACAGGGCTTTGGTCCAGGCTGGACCCCCCATCCCGCTGGCTAGAGGCTAGGAACACAAGGGCAATCTTTAACCAAGCTTCAGCCATGGTGGATTTCCAGCTATAAAGAGGCTGTCAGGAGCCTAAACCAGATCACATCTTCACGTGACAGAAAGAAGCAGCAGGAGTCAGAAGCATGAAACACAGACTAAGAGCACAATTCCCACCTCCTTTACAATTGATGAAGAAAAATGAAATAAAATACCAAAGCAACAGTTTTAAGGACTCAGAGTAGTCCAATTTCATCAGGGGCTAAGCCCTCCTAACAAATGTAATACATCTTATTTAATGTATGTACTTCCACTGCATACAGAGGCCCCCTCCATCACTAGACAGTAAACTGCAAGGGACTCCAGGAGCTGCACTGTGTTTTGGGGGGACTAGCAGAATTTGCTGGCTGTCCCACACAGCCCTTCTCCAGGAGCCTCCCCGCCTCCAGGCTCACCCCGACAGAGCTCCAAGAACCTTCATCCCTTGGTTGCTCCCTCCCCAGGGAGAGGGGCTGCCCCAGCAGGCTGCTTGACCCACAAGTGCTCACTATTTCTGGATGTCATAGGAAGAAGCAAACCACTATTTTCTCAGCCATAATTTCACCTCTTCTCTCCCTACACAGCTGGTGTGAGGACTTTGCAGCAGCTTCCAGTTCTTCCTGAGAGCCCATGCCACGTTCCTAGCCCTGCTCCTATCCTCCAAACCTTTCCATGAGCCTGGAGCTGCCTTTTATCCCCCAGCTGCCCTGCCCCAGGCCAATTCCCATCATCTGGGCCAGCCCTGGGATGCTTCCTACCCACCACCTCCCAGAGCTGCCAGGTGTGCTAAGCAGCCTTGGTCCAGCTTCAGGAGTGGGGCAGGCTCATGGCAGGGAGGACAGATTGCACAGGCAGGGACCTGCCTTGATCTCCATCATTCCCAACTGTGGAAAGCCTGGGAGAAGTTTAGATCCGACCACCCCAACCTGGCTGGCCAAGTGGCTGCTGGGCTCTTACCCTTGCTGCTCTGCAGGTGATTTCCCAGGCAGGAGGCATTTTTCCCCCTTAAGGGTTGTGCTGAATGGCCCCTCCTGCAAATCCCCTTCTCCCTGTGCGAGAGCGGTGGCAGCTCTGGGAACTCAAATCTGTTAGCTTCTGGAGGAATAAATGGTCCACAACTAACAGTTTCTTCGAGAAATCAAATAAAACAACAATATATGGAAAGACCACATGCTTCAAAGGAAATCATTGGGGCTGCTTAATTTGTGAATCCAACCCTACTTAACTTTTTTTAATTACTCCCATAAAGCCAGCAGTTTCAAGCACACACGCAATATCGTGAGCAGATTCAAATCTAATTAGCTGTGTTCACGTTAATTAGATTCATTGTGTATTTGATGCTCAGCTCTTCCTTCAAGTTTTATCTTGGAGCATGTGTTCATAATTAACCCAAATTTAGTGTGTAGTTAAGGCCAGTTCTGTAGGAAAGGCTGTGCTCTCGCTTTCCCTATGGACAGTCCCTCACATTCGTTGCCCAGGGTCCGGAAGGGATGTGGGGAGCTGGTCCTGCAGGGAACACAGCGGAGCGATGGCTCTTTTAACCCTCAGAGAGGTGTGCTTTGCAGCTCCAGAGAGACCTGAAATGCACGGAGGAAAACATCAAGCTTAATGAGTTGAGCCGGCACAGCCCAATAGCAATAACCCCAGGGGAGATGCTGGCACCTTTTGGTGATGCATGGGCACTGAGCACCAGCTCAGACCCCATCCTGCCCATGGCTGCGAGGAGGTGGTGCACTCTGGCTCTGGCAGCCTTGGAAAGGCTCATGCCTCCCAAGCGTCACCTCTGGCATGTGGGTCTGCTTGGTCCTGCTCTGTGAGCACAAACACTAAAGCAAAGGCTGAGTGCTAATAAAAAGCGTGAGGTTTCATCGGATAACTGGGGTTTTCTGACTACAAACCTCACATACGCTTCCCAGTAAAAATGTCCCAACCAGCTCTCACCAGTAACATCCGTGAGGGTCCTATGCTGGAGCTGCACATACCTATGGAGAAGGAGAAATGAATCCCCGGTGATGAAGGGTGATGAGGGACATGGGCAGAAGCCAATGCAAGGAGAGTGTCTGGTGAGAAGCCATCTGAACCACGGCCAGGGGGACCACAGCAAGAGTGCTCAACACCGCCAGGAGCCGAGCACCCACGCAAGGTGGACCTGAGGCTGCTCTACGGCAGGGCAGGGGTCAGCGTGCTCCCCAGGGCTGGCTCTGCCAGGGATGGTGATGTCTGTGGAGGGAGGCGATGCAAACTGCCTTTCTGCTGCGAAAGCAGGTGATCACTGGGTTTGGGGCTCAAAGTTGGGTCAAGGTCCCTTGTGCTCGGTCTCCAGTGGGCTGAGATACACAGTCAGGCAGAGGTGCCATGCTGGGGACACGACGTCTTCATGAGCTCAGAGAACAACATTGGTTTTTGGAAGGATGTAATTTGTATAAAGCCTTCTTGGCTCTATTTTAAACTAGCTTTTTTTTCCTTACCTTGATTTCACTAGCTAAATATTTGCTCTTACAGGACACTGGTAATTAGATTAATGTGTATTTCTTTGCTTATCTGAGAGTAGGTTTGGTAGGCACAGAGGTTCCTACAGCGTGTGTGCCTGCAACCTCTGAGAGGCAGCAGCATTTCCCCAGGGCTGGCTGGGAGAGACCATGGAGGGGATAGAGGGGATGGGGAGGATGGAGGTGATGGAGGGGATGGAGAGGATGGAGGGGATGGAGCGGATGGAGAGGATAGAGAAGATGGAGGGGATGGAGGGGGTGAAGAGGATGGAAGGGATGGAGAGGATGAAGAGGATGGAGGGGATGCAGGGGATGAAGAGGATGGAGGGGATGGAGGGGATGGAGAGGATAGAGAGGATGGAGAGGATGGAGCAGATGGAGGGGATGGAGGGGCAGCACTGGCGGCCAGGGAAGGCAGCAGCAAAGCTCCTGACATTGCGTTCCCAGCCAGGGGTTCCTGTGCATTGCTGCCCAGGGCTGGGGGAAACCTTCTGCCAAATGTCTTGGGGGAGAATTTGGGAAGTTGGATTTGCCTGCTTTCCCCAAAAAAGAGAAGAAAATGGTGAAGTGTTCCATTGCAAAAAACACCCTATATGTAATACTTACTTTTTCTTTTTTAATTTGAAGCAACAGAATTATTAGTTGCGTTCAAAGGAAAATGTGAAGACTAGTGACAAACCGGTCACATCTGAAAGCCTCTCTCGTTTGGGATTCAAGGAAATGGTTTCTTGCATAACAGTAAATGACATTATTAATTTATTTGGTATTTCAGAGCCACCAAAAAGTCTGAAGAAGTGCTATGTTGTGTCGACATTGACACAAAATAGCCACGACAGATCATTCCTACTCTTCAGACTTGTCAGAGGAGCAAAAGAGCAGAGAGTTGTTGACGTGTCCAGCTCTGCACCCAGAAAAAACAGGGAGATGCTGAGGCAGAGCCTGGCCCTCAGTACCATTGCTGGGTGGGGGCAAAGAACCTCTCTGAAAAGCAATTTTTAAGAACAGTTTTATACAGAACAAAGCAAAAAGCACTGACTTTTTTTTTTTTTTTTAAACAGGAAAAAGTCTTGTGGCTTTCTTTTCTTTTTAAGAAAAAAAATTCTTTTAAAAGACACCTCCTTTTTTTTTTTTTTTCTTTACTATCTACAGCGATACCTTCCGGAGTTCAAGGTATTTGGCTGCTGACAGATATGGGCTGTCAAAGTGAACTCCTGCCAGCTGGCACCGTGCAGGCAACCACGGTTCAAAGAGAGATGAACTGTACTGTGGGCAGCACCCGGAGCTTGAAGAGCAGGAAGAAACACTTAAGACACAAAGTCAACCATTTGCAAGGCAAGGATTGAAATTTCTGGCATCTGCTTCTTCTCCCCATGTTTTAGCAGGCTGCCCTTAGCTAACTGGTGGGATCCGATGTCCACAACAGGAGCCCCCCCATGCACCATGAACAGCCATAAAGTCACCAGACTGGGGACAGAGGGGGGCTGGCGGGTGGGAGGTCTGCAGGGCTCGGTCTCTCCTTGGCTGGGGAGCAGCACCTCACCTCTCGTGGATGCTGGGCAAGCACAGTGCTTGTGGCCGTTCCCCAACATTTGCAGAAGCCATTGAGACCAAACAGAAAAGCCAGGAATGGATGGCTCTGAAGCGCTCCTGGAGACATCCAGCGGGATGGGATTGATGGAGTGCATGGCTCCTTATCCACCCGTACAAATGCCCACTGGGGTCAGCAGCTGTAATCACCACTGTGGTTCCAGCAGCACTAATGAGGGCATCTAAAGAGTGGGGGGAGGGCAGAGATCCCAGCTGGGTTGTGTGGTAGGAGGGGACAGCGAGGGGACCCAGCACTGCTGGAGTCACCTTGGTCCCCACTCGGTGCTCTGCTCTGAGCTGCCTTGTGGGCTGAATCGTCCCATTCCCCAGCCCTTCATCCGTCCGGCCACTGAGCCATGTCTTGCTGCTTCCTCCACCCCTGATGACATATGCCAAGTCCAATACAGCTTCTTCTATGAAGTTCAAATAAATTCTATGAATTTGACCTTTTCTAGGCCAAGAAAAAAACCCAGAATAGAAAGTCCTTGGTCTGTTGAGAGAAGCAGTATTCACAGATAAAATAGATGTGGTAAAGCAGAATAGAGTTGGCTGGACACCTTTTGACACAGTCGTTTCATCCAAAAAATGCTATTTCATGAAAATTTTCCAGAGGAAGATGTGAATTAGGGTATAATCTCAGTTCAGAAGAAAGAAGAAACATGTAACCTACAAAACTCCCCATCTTCCCATTTGTCCCTGTTAGAGCAGAGTATTTTCCTCCTTCTTGGTGGCATTTCCTTTATACTTTAACAAACCCCAGTGCAAGTAGGCAAAAAAAACTTAAGTGTTGTGCAAACTGGTGGAGGCTGGAGGAGGAGCAGGTACACCCGCTGCCCGGGGTACTCGCAAGTGCTGCCCTGATGAGGACCTGCGAAGGAGCAGAATAAAGCAGGGCAGGAGAATCCAGAGAGGGCTCAGGCAGAGATGGAGGTCTGGGGTCCAGAGCATCCCTCTGCAATGCCCAGAAGCACTCACAGGCTCTCTGCAGCCCCCATATTTCCAAGCAGGAGTAAGGCACCGGATGCATTCCAGCCTCTTGTCTCCTTCATTTTTGGGTGTGATGGCGCAGAGGAAGGATGGGTGGTGGGATCTGGACTTCCATAGGGCCCAACGGCGCAGACAGCAAAGGCAGAAGGAGTGAAGGATGGCATTTGGAGGTGTCTTTCTTTTGAACGCTGTCTGCTGGACTTTGATGGAGCAGGTCTGGGGATGGCATGGGGGGGTCCAATATCTAATTAGAGTCAAAATTCAGATTTCTGCTTTCTGAATGAAAGAAATCTCAGCATACTTTGGCAAATCTTTGACTCATTTTTTCCCCCAAGACTTTTTTTGGGGAAAAGTATGTAAAAATGCAAGCTAAATTCCATTTCATTCCAATTTCACAAAGTTTGACCTATTCAAAATTACTTTTTTGGGTGGAGGAGGGCAGGGCAACAATTTGCTTCAGTCCCCTATATTGCTAACAAAATCCAAGTTATTTCTATCAGATGTGTGGCAAAATGAGTTTCTCCTGGATTTTCAGAAAACCCCTCTACAGTTCAAGCCCTCCTTGCAGTTTCTCATCGCTGTGTGCTGCTCAACTCACTAATAAAGAATTGCAGTATACTGGGCATCTAGCTATAGAAATCGATAGGAAATTCATCTTTGCAGGTGACTCTTCCGCAACACACTGTACCAGGGGCTCAGGAGAGCACAACCTCTGCAATACCATCCCACCTCCAGTCCCCACGGGAGCAAAAAACCCCTTTCCCTGGAAGAAGCCTCACCCAGGACCGTCCTGCCCAATGTTATACATCAGCTGTTTTGCGGCAGATTATTTTGTCAGAAATCACCTGGCACTGGGGTCAGAGGGGCACGATACCCGGGGGATGGGCTGGGGGGGTCCAGCAGCCCTGCAGACAGCCTGAGCAACCCCGGGGGCTGCTCAGATGCTGTGCCATCCAGCACACCTGCTTTGCAGGTTTTATAGTTTTTCCCTTTTCTGATAGATCGCTGGGTGATTTTTCTTTGCTTTGGAACGAGATGCAGAAAGCTTGACAAATGGCGAGGAGAAAAATTTCTTGCGCCAGAATAATTCAATTTTATTGTAATTCTTTGCCACGCACCACGTTCCCTCGAGCTTGCTGGGGGGTGAAAATCACTTGACGGAGAGCGTAACATGCGGAAAGCCTCAGAAAGCTCGCTGGAGCTAGCTGTGCTCTCATCCTCCCCTGCTCCTAGCCCTGACTGCACCATCAGGGTGGGAAATGCAAAGCAAAAGGGCTCTGGGTGGTGTGAGGTTGGTGTCTCCTCCCCAGAATCCTGGTCTGGGTGCTGGACCCGAAAGGGAGCCCCACACATCTCCGACAAGCGTACATTTTCTTGGCAAACTCCCAGCTGGTCCTCGCTCTACAACTCCACCCATAGCCACATTCCCTTCTGAGTACTGGCATTTTCTTCTTAAAATTTCTGCTGGAATTTCTGGTGAATGAAAAATTTCCCAGTCGTCCATCTTGGGAGCTGGCAATGCAGGACAGCCACTGTTCCCCTGTGTCGTGTGGGGTGGCTTGTTAAGCCCCTTGCAATGCTCTGCCAGTAAGAAGGATACAGAAATGGCAAACACCACTAGCTCTTTGGCAGTTTATCACTAGAATGTCCAAGGGATGCTCCAGGCAATCAGAAAGGGATAAAAATTGCTTGGAAAGAAAAGTCAGCCCACCATTCCCTTGTGTGATTATTTTCAGCCCTTTGGACCTAAAAATCAAGGCTGGAGTGTGGAGGGTGACAGCGTGTGAGCTGAGCAGAGGCATGCCCAGCTTGGGGCGATGCTGTCTCTCACTCCTGGCGTTGGGGACAGCAGACCACCTCTGGGGCTGCAGGCACCCACAACCCATCCTGCTCCCCACGGCCAGCTGGCATCACCCAAGCGCAGCTCTGCCCCACAGGGCTTCTCATTTTGGAAGGGATTTGGCGTCTCTCACTGCTACGTTTTTGGAAAGAAGAGGAGCCAGTGCCTGCTCACTGCAGGGCATGTATCTCTTTGAAGGTCTCTCAGTGCCGCTGTGCTTTTAAAAGCCTTATGGGCTTATGCCGCTGGAGAGGAGGAGGAGCAGGGAGGATAAATTAGAGCCATGAAATTGGAAGTACCTCGGCAAGCGCCGTTAGCAGGACTTGCACAAAGGTGGGCAGGAGGCTCCCGTGGTGGGACAGGCAGCACGAGATGGGCAGCAGAAGACAGGAGAGGCTGTGCACGAGAGCTCTCCTTCAGTCCTCTGGAGTGAAGACATGACCCTGTCCTTTCGAGCATCCACGTGCGTGTTTGCGAAGGCCTGTGCATGCCCGCAGGACTGCTCCTGGGCATCGCTCCCTGCCCATGGCGTGGGACAGCCCAGAGGCCTCCCTGGGTAAGTGGCGGCAGCTGCGGGTGATGACTCCCTGCTGACGGTAATTTCCAGCCTGGCCAATTTTTCTGCCTCTTAATTTATACTTTATTGATGTTAGGCAGTGCTATTTTTTAAAATCGAAATGTCATGTAATGCTTGAATCAAGTGTCTTACAAAAAGCGAGAAGGCTAAATACAGTTAATTTGCAAAGTAACCTTTGTCCACCAAGCCAATGTAAGTCGGCAGGAGAGCCACAGCCATGGCTTTTCTTGACAGGGGAGCTGAGGGGCTGGACTTTAGCTCCTTGATGTATAAAGGCATTCACGGAGCGGGGAGCAGGCAGAGGAGCCTGGCAGGATGGTGGCAGGAGGTGGGGAGTACGGGCAGTCCCCAGCAGGGATGGTGGGTACCACAGATGCTGAGTAGTTTTGGAAGGATGCAGGCTGCACCAGGTCAGCTAGCCTGGGGGAGAAAAGACCATCAGCCTTGCCAATGTGTGGGAAGGTGAGGTGTGCACGAAGGTGATGCCGCCCTTCCCTGGCTGTCACAGCTGGATGCTGTCTTGCCTCAGGCCGTTTGCAGCATCTCTTCCCTTTCCACTAATAGGATTTGGGAGCTTAGCTACCTTTGCGCAATAATGACAGCTCACCCCAGAGTCTTTCAGGCATGGCTGCTTGGCTGCCTAAAAGCCTGGAAAACTGCTAATGAAAACTAATTCCTGCCTGGAGCCACTGCACCCGGCGCACCTTGGGAGGGCGGTGCGGCTGCACGTGCAGTCACCCCTTCTGCACGTGCTGCCCACAGGGGTTGCCTGCTGCCCGCATGGCTACCGGCCACCCCCACGCCACCCCGCAGTGTGTGAGGTCCTTTGGGGACAGCAGCCACTCACCCCGTGCCCATGCCACCCGTCCTGCTCTGCAAGGCTCTCCAGCACAGCCCTTCCAAGGAGCTGCAGAAGGGCAGGAGCACCGGATTGCTGCTGGAGCGCCATAGCAAGGAGGGCATTTCTAGCAGCAGGAGGGTTTTAATCTCACAGAAAAGGCTTAACAAAATTCAGAGGCTGGAGCATTTCTGGCTGGAAATAAGGATAATGTGAGTTTGCAAAAGTCTTTGGCTTTCCTACACCCAGGGCCTGGTGTCCATCCTGACCTCCTTGCAGATGCCCACAGAAAAGCTCATGTTTTATTTAGTTCTCTTGGCCTACTGAAGCAGTATGTCCTCCCCCCCACCTCCCTTCCCATCCAGCTGTTTTCCTCTCCCCTCCTTCCACGCAGCCTTTCGCTTCCCTGAGTGCCTGCCCTTGGTACCCAGTCTCTCCACCGCAGGAACGCAGTGCTACAGGCAGCCTATCTCTGCCCTGCAAGTGCTGCTGCATCTAGAGAATGTTTGGTTTTTTGTGGGGTTTTTTTCCAAAAAAGAAGATGAACTATGCAATTATTATCCTAATGGATGCGACATGTTCTCCACGTACTGACACATAACATATGGCACAAGATTACATCCCTCTGAATGATTCATGCAGTTCATCACCACCGTGATTATCTGCTCCTTTCCAGAGCAGTGTCTTCCCGTGCAGCTACAATTCACAACCCCCCTCCCCACAGCCCCTCCTTGGCTCCAGCTGCTGGGGGATTTGGGGAGGAATACAAAATTCTCCAGCTGCTGTGGCATTTCAAATCTCAGGTAGGCGCTGGGCAGCTTTGCCCATTGTATCGGTCATCTCCAGCCTGGCTACTTGCGCAATGCAGCCAGCACACAGGGTGTGGATGGCTTGTCTTCCCTCCTTGCCTTTTAATAGCACCCTTTGGCCAGGCCAGAGTTTCCCTGCCAACACCTTCATGATGAGGCTGCAAAGGTTGGGGACGCACATCCCACAGGTGAAATGGTTGGAGCAGTTTACCCATGAGAAGAATTTATTACTCCTACAATGGAAAATTCCTTCAAGGAAAAAGTATTCATTGAGATGCAAATTCACCATCCTCTCTGCAGAAAATAAACCCATTTTCCCTGCACAAAGCTCCAGTAACCTATTTGTAAGAGCACCACTCGACAGCGATATCTCCAGCTCCCCAGGAAAATTAGTGCACATTAGCACAGAGCAGTGTATGGGAACAGAGAGCAGCATCCTGGGCTTGCTTATCCTTGGGACATTCAAGAAAGAATTAATACAATCTAACTTTTCTAATTCACATATTTTGCTGGGGAACTTTAAATGGGTTTTTAATATAGAAGCCTGGTCTGCAGCATGTGAATCAAGAGAGCCTCTTGGGGCATTTACCAACCAGTCTGCTTTAATAGAAAACCGCACCACGGCGACAGGCAAAGCCTTGCGTTAGGGGAGGCAAAGTAACGATGCTATATGCTTCTCACTTATAACCAAGAGCTAATTATCCGATGAATTCTGTGGGAATGGAACTGATACCAAATTATTTAAGATACTACGGACAAAAAGCTCTGTTAAAAAAAACATTGCTCAGGCGGCAAGTTAAGTACTCAAATGTTGGGAAAGGCCAGATTTGTGGTTCCTGCGCAACTTTAATTTTGCTCCATGTGCACTGGAATGAGAGAATAGCCCCAGGAGAAAGGAGTAAGTGATCATTTAACTAAACACTGCATCGTAATGTAAATGGGGGCAGAATGAAGGTCAAACCACCTACCATAAAACTAGCCTTGCCTAATTTCTGAAGCTTGAGCTTGCAGCCTTTTTAATGGAGACTTCAGCGAGATCTGCCAACCTTTTTTTTTTTAGGTTTTCCAATGGCTAAAATACAAACCAAGGGAAAGGAGGGATGATGTGCAGAGCCTTCCTGTGCCTTCACCTCACCAAGCCGGCTGAGTGGCAGGGTGAGGATCAAGGCCAGCAGCTCCAGTCCTTGATTGACTTGACAGCTTCAGCTGGGGTTTCAGATTAATAAACCTCAGCTGATAGATCTATCTCATCAGACAGAAGTTCTTGTTATCCAAATTGCTCCTTTGCAGCTCTGGGCCTGAATCATTTGTCTCTTTCTAAAACGGATTGAAAGGCCATCAGTTGCCTCCAAAGCCATTTTTGGGTAATTCATCCTTCTGGGGCCGTGCTGCTGCCTGAAGCCTGCCTGCCCACTGCCTTGCCTGTAATGTGCATGGTGCTGGAGTTGTTATGGGCTGTGCAACGCCCCCTTCCCCTGGCCTTCCTCCTACCTGAGACCTCTGCTTCTTGCTGAGCAAAGTGATCAGCACCATCCCAGCTTCTCCTGAAAGGCCCAGCAAGTGCCCTGCAAAGTGTCTTAGAGGTACTTCAAGTATACCCCTATTAGCCCTCGGTCTGAAATCCTCCTAGAAATCAAACAGGAACCTTCAAGGCATTTGAAATTAAATATAACCCAACTTTGCAGCTGCCCGGGCTTCTGCGGGGAGCTGTTGTCTCACCCACACAGTCTCCAGCTGGGCATTCCCTATACAGCCATTCGGTTTCAAACCATAAACTGCACAGTGAGACCATGGCGTTGTCTGAGCTTTGGGTATGAGTGAGTATTTCAGGGCATCGCTGGTCTCTGGCAAGAGCTGCAAGCCAAAGCAGTCACCAGAAGCCTGTCCAGACCCCCTCATTTAAAAATATTTATCTCTAGTAAATATTGTTTAACATCCTTAATGTCAGATAAAAATGAACTTGGAAGTATTTCCCTCAGCAGAGGAGCAAGAAGAGTAATTAGCATTAAAGAGCAAAATCCACCAACAGCCAGAATGGGAAAATAGACAGCAATCAACGTGAAACGCTACAAATTTATCTGGGAAGCAAAAGTGATGAGGAGAACAAATCCCTGGTCCAAGGGGGCAAGAAAACAGAAAAGGGGATTTTTCAAGCTCTGAAGGAAGCCGAGTGATGGGGAGCTGGGGACCATAACCCAGAGCTATGCTGATACAGAAAAGGCAGAGGCGGACAGTAATTATTCCTGGTTTTCCTATGGAGCCCAGTCAGGCATGCCCCGGCCCAAGCAGGAACAGCCTTGCCCCCCTGACCCGTCATGAGCTCCCGGACCCCCGTCCCACCACCTCCCAGGGGTGACTGTTTCTGTGCAGCCGGCAGCCTGCCAGCTCCTCTACACCAGCTCCGTGTAATTGCTCTTGCAGCTATAAATAATCTTTATCTCCTTCTCCGCTCTTCCCATGACGTTCCCTGGGATGCATCGCTTCCCTGTGACTCAGCCCCTGGGCGCTGCTCAGCCCCTGTCACCGTGACTCTGCCTGTCCCTGGGGTGCTGGCATGTCTCTGGCGGGTGGCTGAGTGGCCAGGACAGGCTGGGGACAATGGGGATGTGGCTTTGCCCTGTCTCGGCAGCTGTGCAGAGCCAGGTACCGGCCACACACCATATCCACAGGGATGGATTTGAAGGAGGGGGAAGGAATTTCAGGGAGGGAGGCTCTTCTTGGTGAGTTTTGTTTGCAAAGGGATGGAAAAAAAGAAAGAAAGGAGACAAAAAAAGACAAATGAGCATTTCCTTTCCCCCCCTACTGATGGAAGCAAGGAGAGCTTGCGGTGATTTGTCTCTACATTTTGCTTGTCTAGAAGGCAAGTGCTAAGAAACTGCTGTGTTTTCAGCAAATGCTTCCCTCTGTCCCCCTTCCCCTTGCCCTAAGAAGGCACCACTTGACTCAAATGGTTGGCGTCCCTCTGAGGGCAGTGCCTGCCTTCCCCTGCCACCAACAGCAGCAGGAGGCACCATGCCAGGGGGGTGCCTGGAGGGGATGAGCAGGGAGGTGCCCGGCGTGGGTGCCGCAAGCGGTGCCGAGCATGGCAGCAGGAGCTGGGCACCGTCCCCGCACTTGTTTTCCCAAGGCATGGCATGCCAGGTCTTGGCATCTCGGGAGTGTTTCTCAGCCAGGGCCAAGGCCATGGCTGCAGGACCAAGGTGCGTCACCATCATGAGCTCGGCCACCTCCTTGCCCCAGCCCTCACTTTGGGCAGATTTGGACACAGGTGAACCCCAGGAAGCCCACAGGCACAGGCAGCCACAAGCAGGCATGAAGAAACCGCTCGGTGGAAACATTGCTCTCTGGAGAACCACTTTTTCAGCACCAGCTGTGAGATTCAGAGTCATTTTTTCCCCTTCTGTTTAAGGAGATACCAATAAAAACCAAGCACAAAACCACATTGTGGTCCCATTTTTCAGTGCACAGGAAAGGGGGAATTACACCATTTTCTAGGAAAGTCACAATCCAAATGCCCAGGGTTCAAAAAAGAATTTTCCCCCTGAAAACAACCCTTTTCATCATTATCAACTAGGGGAAAAACCCACAAGACTTTCCACAGACAATTTCCTCGCTCTTTGGGAGCATCAGCCCCCGTTGGGTGCCCAAGGGTGCTTGGTGTCACTCCGCTCGAGGACACTGCCCCGTGTGCCGTCTCCCTGGGCACCCAACCTTGGCTGCTGCCCACCCACCAGAGCAGCCCAAACTGTTTGGTAATCGGGAGCTAATTGAATCCATTCGCAATTACCTTTCCCCTGGTTCTGTTTCCACCCTGGAAGACTGTGCTGTTTCGGGTTGAGAGCAGCATCTGAAATTATCAGTACTAATTCCCTATGGCTCTGTTTATTAGGCCAGAGGACTTCCCCAGAGTAATCAAACCCAGCCAGAAATCGCATTAAACCCACAAAACAAACACTGGTGTTTGCAGCACAAAGCCCTTCCTGTCTCATTAAGATCAATTAGGTTGTCTTGAGCAAACTTTCCCCCTTCTTTCTGCTAAGCCTGGACCATTAAGCCCATCCTCCACCTAAACAAGCTCAACAGCAAATCTGAAGGTGAAAAATACCCATGCATCACTGCCATTGCTTCCAGGCAGGCTCTCTCCAAAGCTGGTTGCAAAGATAAAGGCATCAAGGTAGGGTGGGTATCCAGGACATCTCTCTCACAGCCTTTTCCCCCTGGCGAAGGGATGCGCACACATGAGACATCTCCTCTCCACTGCTCTCAGGACCATCCCGGCTCATCCGACCCCAGCACAGGCTGCAGGAGCCTCCCCGGGTGCGTGGGGTGGGCTGGCAGGCAGCTCAGCCTGGGTTAATGCCTCGCGGTATTTACTGGAGGCCACAATAAAGTCTTCCAGGGCCAAAAGTCCCAGCTGGTGTACAGCAGCGTGGCTCATCTGCAGCGCTGATTTACACGGAGCATCTGCTGCAAGGGGAAGGGAGGAATACATTAAAGCACTGTAAATTCAGGTGGTGGGGCAGCACTGGCAGCCCCGTCTTCCCAGCAGCCAGGTTTAGCTGTCCCTGGCAGCGTGCAGAGTCCTGGGGCAGGACAGCCCCGGGGGAGAGAGAAGGAAGGAGAAGGGGTTTGGCTGACCCACCAGCACCAGCTGTGAGTGGCCTGGAGGAGCTGCCACCCGGGCTGCATCCTGACCCTCGCGGGCTGCACACAGCAACAGATCCACTGCAGCCCAGCACGGGGGATGCTCCGAGGCAGCAGGGGAGCTGGGGTCCCAGACCCAGAGGACTGTGCACATCCCCTCTCTCTGGGCCGTAAGGACCACGTGCAAATTCCCAGTGACCACCCAAAGCAGTGACTTCAGCCACAAACCCTTAGATCTGCGGCCCCCGTCCCCCACCTCCCTGCTGTGTGACAAGCCCCCTTTCTCACAGGCATGGCTGAGCATCGCACAGAGCAGAGTGGACGTGGCTTTGCTGAGAGCCAGCAAGAAAAGGAGAGACATAATTAAACTCCTGACTCTGGCTACAAACATTGCATAATGAAATTAGCCCTCTGGTCCCAGGCTGTGAACTTCCTGCAGAGCAGGCGAGCGCAGGCGGCAGCAGCAGCCGCCCTCCGAGGCTAGAGCAGCAGTGCCAGCTCACGTTCAGGGGCGTTCACCAGCCCTGCTCAAGGCTGGGCATCCTCTGAGCTCTCCACAAAATCAGTCCCTCAAACTGCTCAAGGCTTGCGGATGCTGGCACAAACTTGTGGGGTTCCCACAGGGAGGGAGCTCTCTGCACCCGAACGGGGACAGCAAGCTCGTGTGCTCAGAGAAGTGTCCTGTTTCCATTGAACTTAAACATAGTAGGACTTCTGTAGGGGTTTCTGACCCACCCCAGGTTCAACAGGAAGAGGATATTCTCATTCCCAAATGAGAGCAGCCTGGCGCAGGAGCGCACGCATGCCAGGCAGCTCATGCATCCTACTGCTCGGTATCCCCAGCCACGGAGAGAACAAATTTGCGACTGCTTGTGAGCCCAGGAAGGCACTCAGAGGATGCCGCAGGGGGAAGATGATGTTAATTCAACGGGGAGGGTGCCTGTGTGTTGCTTGGGGGTGGAAAAGGAGGAGGGAGGGGAGCTGCCCCCACCAGATCTGGGAACCACAGGAGAATCTGATAAGATTTCTGCTAGAAGGCAAATAACATCAACCAGCCTCCAGAGATTGTTTGTTTTCTCAGAGAGCTTAACATGCAAGAACTGGAAAATAAATAGCAATCTTAGAGAAACCCCAAAGTCTCTTTTTTCCCTCTTTTTTTTTTGGAACCCAGAAGAGGTGGCTGCGCTAACTGCGCATGGTGCTGCAAGGGATGCCTGCAAAGGGAGGACCAGACGCAGGAAAAATTACAGGCTTATGTGGCCTGCTTAAAGGTTTAAACTCAAAACCAGAATTGGAGCCTGGTTCTGCCCTGGCGTGTCTGGAGCTCGGTGTGGGATACTCCTCCTCTGCTGTGCTCGCCCCAGCCCTCTGCTCTGGCCCGTGCAGGCAAGGGGCAGCACCTCCGCCCTGAAGCCTGGATGCACAGGTACCTTTATGGGACTAAACAAACATAGCAAAGCTGCCACTTGAAAAGAGCCAGGAGCAAATGGTGTCACACACATATGCGCTTGCATTTTCCCCTTCCACCAGCGAACCTGCTAAATGTCTTGATCCTATATGGAGGGCATTTGCTGAATCCTACTTTAAAAGTTCCATGCGACCCAAAGGGCCCGTACTTTCAAGGACACGGGGAGGAAGGGGAGGCTTTGCAATGTGAGGATGAAGCAGAAAAGGGCTTCTGACAGTGGCACATGAAGTAGTAGATGGGGCAGAAGAGCCATGGTGAAGTGCTCAGGCTGTGTTGAAGAGCAGCCTCTGCACTGGGCCCAGGAGAAATCCGCGGGGACCCACGCTGGAGGGTGAAAAGCGTGAGGTATGTTTGCAAATGGACAAAGCCATCGTCTGAAAAACTGAGTGTTTGCAACTAATTATTTTCAGTAACTGACCAGCTTTATGGATGGATGAATAATATTCGTCAGATAAATTATTCATGGTTTCTTTCCACTGATCAGCAAATCAATTAGCCACAAACCTCTCTTCAATTATTCATCCAGCTCCAGCAGGATAAATGGGGAAATTTATGACACAGACAACCAACTAACATATATTTCCAAATAGGGACCCTTAAAATCCTTAAACCTCATTCTGAACTGGCTCCAGTGACCCAGTCCTTTGATTCACAGCTAATCTCTCCGACCTCATGTCCTGTATGCTGCCTGCTCTGTAACGTCTCCTGCCACTCAGCATACCTGGCAGGTAAGGCAGCATGGACCTGCAGGCACGGGACATGGAGAGACACAGTCTCAGGAGGTTCAGCAGGGCTCACGAATGATCTGGAAACACAGACGTGCTCCACGCTGAAGAACCTGGTAGATATGGCCAAGGCAAATACAAGGTCTGGTGCAGAAATAACTGGGTAAGCAACCTGCAGCGTGCATGAGGTCAGGTGTGATGGCGTACAAATCTCTCCAGCTATAAACTCCACGGATATGGGCCTGTTGGAAAGTTGCACTTCTGCAAATTAACCTCTACTGTTATAATTCACTGTAAAGGCACTCTCACACCGAAATTAAGGAGTGTTGACGATATTAAGCTGCACAGTAAATGCAAGTAAGAGTTATTAGACTAACAAATAGCATATTAGCATAAAAGCTGGCTTTGCCTCACTGGAGTAGCAACCTTAGAGGTTGTATAAGTGAAGCATAATTCAGCATAAGTGTGATAAGTGACCAGGAGTACACAGAGAGATCTGTAAATTGCCCTGCTTTGCAAGACTTCACATCCCAACTATATTGGCGCTCCGACTCCAAGCGAGGCCTTCCCGCCGTGCCTGGCATGGCCACAGGTCACTCATAGCAATCTACAGTATCGCTCGTTAATCTGGTTGGAAATTAGGGTTGTGGCTGGCTTGCATAGATAAAGCAAGTCCAGATGCAGGAGGGCAGCTGCTGTATACACCAGGCAGAGCTTCTTTTCCTGCAGCGATGTAGGAACGGGCGCAGGAGTAGCAAGGCATTCCAAGGGAAAAGCATCGCTTGCAGCTTTGATTGATCTGGTTAGTGGATTAAGCTCATATTCGTATAAACACACTTACTGCCTTAATCTGCTTTCATTCAGCTGGTTGAGAGGGCCCCCCTTCTCACATAGCCCCAGCCGTAATTGCAAAGGGTTCATTCATTTGGAGCAGCTTTGGCTGAAGGCAAGAGGGTGTGAAGGCCCCCCCTCTGCTGGCATTCACAGCCTCCCGGGGGGAGACATGCCCAGCCCGGCATTACAGAGCAGCCTCCAGTCTTTACCTCGAGAAGCTGTTGGCTCTGGGTTCGATAATTTTCCAGTAGTTCGCATCCCAGTGCAGAGGAACTGTAGCCACATCAGGGAGCTGTGCCAGTCAGCTGTGTCACCAGTAACTGCTGCTTGAGAGGCAGTGGAGACTCTGGGCCAGCCAATTCTGCCTCTTGCATGGGTCCCCCATTCATGCCACGAAGGGAGAGTGATTTCCTTTGCAAAGAGTGAAGGTGCAACGGTTCCCTCTTTGCAAAGTGCTGTGGAGCCTGCAGGTAGGAGGGGTGTGAGCAGGGCTGCAGGCTGGCGTCCCTCTGGCCTTCACCTTCCAGTGCTGCACGTCCTCATGATGAGGACAGCTAACCAAGGAGCCAATTCTCCTGGGTCACTGGTTCTGCACTCCCAGAAACACTCAAACTGAGGCTGGATGTCTAGGACAGGACTCCCCAGACTTCAGCCGCTGCTGTCAAAAGCCAAGGTCTGTGGAGTTAAAGAGATTTCTTCTGGCATCAGTTCCCATCCCTGTCACCCACCCACAAACACAAAGCCCGCCTATGGCAGGGTGCCCTCAGTGCTGCTGGGGTCAGAGCTGCCACAGCAATGTCCCCGGTGAAGCATCGTACCTGTGGCTGGGCAGGGCTGGGAGAGATAGGCAGGCATAGCAGGGGCAGGAGGGGGACTGGAAAAGTGATACTGAGGCAGGGCACGTACCTGGCCTGGGCTCCCCATGGGATGGTGTAGGGCCTCTGCTATGGGGGACAGGCCACAGGGTGGGGGAAAAGACCGGACAGCCCCCTCCCCATTTTCCAGCAGAGCAGGTGAGCCACCCCCAGGGCACAGCCAGGAGAAGGGCTTAAGGACAGTGTTCTGGATTCTGGGACTCATCACAGCTCCCCGGGATGGTTACAGGGAGTCCTGGGCTTTGGCACTGAGACCAGCTCCAGGGGCTGGGGCTGAAGATTTCTAGGACTGACCACAGCTTCCAGGGATGGGGATGGAGACGGGGGGATGGAGGCAGGGTTTCTGGGCTGTGATGTTGCAGTAAGGTCCCAGGGATGGGGACAGGTATCCCGAGGTCTGGGACCAGTCCCAGCCCCCAGCGACGGGTTGCTCTCGGGTGCCAGGTCCTCCACTGCAGGATGGCGGTGGAGGAAACCCCAGCTCCCGGGAACGGGGGTCCCGGGGGACGGGGCTGCGCCGGAGTCCTGCAGGCAGGGTGGC
>VYXH01005741.1:243-82509 GCA_013397275.1 Burhinus bistriatus | reverse complement strand
GTTTGATCTCCATCCTCTCCAGGGAATGTGAACTCCCTCCATCCCTCCTCGTAGCGGGGCTGAGTGCCGGGAGGCTCGCCTTGCGGGCTGGGGATGCTGCTGGTCTCCGCTCTGGAAACCCTTCCCCTTTGCAGTCTACCTCAGAAAGCCAGTGTGAGAGAGGTGGCCCCAGCCCATGGGAAAGGTGGCACAGCTCGGCGGTCACCGCACGCCCCGGTGTACGGGGATGGGGTCGGCCCTCCCCTGGGGTGTTGAATGTGTTCTGAGTGGGACCTTCCCCTCCCCTACCCGGCTAGCAGAGCTGCTGCCCACCCACAGACCTGATGTGCACGGGAGGACGCGGGTACTGCTGGGGGTCCTGCCTTGCTGGCACTGTCGGGCATGGATTTTACTCGAGCGGGCTTTCCTGTGCTTTGAAGGTCCCTGTTTGCAGCCTTTCCCCCCGTTTTCCTGCACGGTGGCAGGCTGTCACCACCCGTCGGGCAGACAGGCTGTGCAGCGGAGCCGTGACTTCCCGTGGGCGTGGGGTATCGATCCGTGCAGAAGTTGTGCTCAGCCCGGCGTGTCACCTGGGGAGCCTGATCCGATGCTTCTGAGCTGGAGGGGATCAGATCCAGAGTGTTCACTCTGGACACGCTGCTGTCATCACTTCTCGTCAGGCAGCAGGGCAGCTGGCATGAGGGTTTAGGTCTCCCATGGTGTTTTTTTCCAGGAATCTGGATGCCTCTTTAGCTGTGAGCTGTCTTCACCTGAGCCCACCCCAATGCACAGTCCTGGTACCGTCCCCTCCACATCTCCCAAGCCTGCTGAGCCCCGTGGGTCCTGGGTAGCTCCTTTATCTACCACTGTGCCAGGCTGCATTCGGGCTGCAGGATGTCCACCCCACAGCTGCACATTGCAGGTGGCACTTGCCCTCTCCCCCAGTTGCTTGTTGGGTGCAGAGGGTGCCCTGGGCTCACCTGAAAGAATGGATGCGAGTGCAAGAGTCTGATCACTGCATGCAAAATCCTCCTCCAGAAATCCCCTTCTCCTGAGCGTCATCGATGTAAGATGAAATAAGCACGGATCCTGCAATTTTAGGGCTCTCTACAGGTTTTGCTGCAACAAACAGTAGACTGGGCTGAATATAAAATGGGTTTTTCTCTGTTTCCCAATGCAAAGCTTTTGCTGTCAGAATGAAAACAGATGTTTGGTTGCCTGTTTAAGCCAGTTTTACAGAAAATCGCCTCTGGTTAAGACACTAGCAGTACTAGGATCTCCAGCCCCGTCTCATTTACCTCTGTGGCTTCGAAGGCTGCCTGAGCATCACTGTTCTTAAACTCCCCTGGACCTGGCAGAGACAGGATTGCTACCAGAGAGGTATACCCCTGCTCCCTTTAAAAAATAATAAGGGAAATAAATACAAAGCACCGTGCAAATGCTGGAGGAGGGTGTCAGAAGGGTGAGCTGAGGAAGCGAGTGTGACTTGGCACAGCGTTGTGGTTGGAGCTCTAGTCTGGAGCCAGAGTCCCCAACGCCGCGTCCCCATGTCCCCATCTGGCTCCGGGCACTCTGCTGTGTGCTGCAGGCACTCCGAGGAGCTCGTCAAAGAAAACTCGGTGGAGGATCTGGGCCCTAGCTCCTCTGCCGCCTCACTGTGGAAAGGTGGCAGCGGCGGCAGGATAATCCCCAGGAGCGTCATGTACAGGCACATACTGACCTGGGAGACAGCCCTGCTTATTCATTTATTTAGCACGTAGATCCAGAGAGAGAGTGTTTTCCTGTGCCTGTCTTTCTGCTTTAACAAACTGATAGGTTGCGGCTGATATTTTGCTGTGGGCCACATAAAATCACAGCCCAGGCACTGTGGTGCACCTCGTCATCTCGCTGGTTTTTGTGTGGCGAATGGGACCGTAATGCTGCCCAGGGGCGGCGGCAGGAGGGAGGTGCAGGTCCTGCCGCAGGCTCGGGGTGTCCCCTTTGTGCACAGGGGGTTCAGAGCGAGCTCGCGCTGGCCCCGATAGCCACGACAGGGCTCTGCTGACCCACAGCTACCTGGCTGCTCCCTCTGCCTTCGCAGGTTGCTGCTGGTGCTCTGACAAGCGTATAACTGGGGATTTCTTCAAACTCCTGGGAGGAGCAGCTGGCAACAGAACAGCTCTGTGGCAAAAACGTGTGTGCGTGTGTGTGTGTGAACTCCAGTCTAAACGGGAGAGGGAAAACATCCAGAGTTACGGAACTAATGCAAATGGAGTTGGCTTTCATCTCTCCCTGCAGCATCCTTTGTGGAAGGCGTTTGCATTTCCCCAAAGTCAGTTCCTCCCTACCTCTCCCTCAAGCAAATCTAGAGCTACAGAGCAGAGGAAAGCCTTTTCACAGGGTGCGGGGTGGCTCTCCAGGTCTGGAGAGAGGTGAACTCAAAATATTTGAGAAGGAAAGCTCTTATTTTAAGGTAACAACTCTGGACACGTCAGAGGATTGCATACACAGACTGCCGTGTGCCCTGCTATTGAGCAACCAGTCCTGAGCTCCCACCAGGCACCACATGCGGGTGACCCATCCGGGAGGGGAACAGGGGACAGGGGGGACGCGGGATGGAGGGGGATCATGCATGCCTTTGACCTCATCCTAGCAGAACTCTGGGATTCCACCAGGACATGCTCCTGTGAGCAGGTGCTCGGAGCGGTCCAGCATCACCCCATTTAGATGTGCTGGGAGACTCCTGTGGCTCCCATCTAACAGCCACCACCCTGGGGTCCCTAGGTGTCCTCTTCCCCCACCCCCAGTGGTGCGGGGAGCTGCTGGGGCTGGGGTCTGCAAACAGCTCCAGGGTGGACCGCTACCATTTCGGAGGAAGCCTCCAGCTCAGCAGACGCACAAACAAAACAGGATTTCATGAGCACTCTAGCAATAGCTATTAGCTATGCTAAAAGGATTAACAGCTCTGCAGGACTCATCAAGTGTTTAAAACATAACTCAAGCATCAAAGGCGGCTCTTATAGGCTCACATTTTCACATCAAGTAACTCTGAAAATTCCTATCCAACTTAATTAAAACATCCACTAGGCTCCTTAAAAGCAGAAAAACAAAGGCCTTTTTTCCTTAAGCACCAAGCCATTTTGAAGAGAGGAGTTTACAGAAACGTATGCAGACTTCTTTGTTAAAGACTCACCTTTGTGAAAGTCTCCTATCCCCAGACCACTGTGTCTGATTAATCTCCAACTTTCCAAAAAGGAAATAAATATGGTTTTTTTGTTTGTTTTTTTTTTTGGGGTTTTTTTGTTTTTTTTTTTGGTGTTTTGTTGTTTTGTTTTTTTTTCCCCCCCTGGCTAGGGACCACAGAAGAAAGATAAAAAAGTGAGAAGAGCTTTGTAGAGAAAGTTAGATAAGAGGGTGGGGGAGTGTCAAAAGTAGACCTATAATAGGAAACAAGCCACTGAAGTGCTGGTGAAAGTACCTTTCATCTTGAAGACTCCAAAGTGCTGTGCAGTGCATGAATACACACAAGAGCTGGAAAATAATTGACAACAACTAGCGTCATGAGATGAAGTCACCACCTTTGCTGGCAGCAGTCACCACAGGCAGGTTCCATGGCTAACTCGCCATCAGTCCCTGACTGCCTCTCTGCTTGCCCTGCTTGCTGGATTTGTCACCGGTGATGTAAACTGGCTCAGCCAAGCTATTCTGCAAGACCCCCAGGCCAAAGTTTTAGATGCCACACTTGTGTGACGCTTACATGAGGACGTGCGGTCCTGAGCTGGCCCAGCATGGCCAAGGCGAGATGGTGCTAATCAGCCCCTTCCCAAGCCCCTTCCCTCCCGTACTTGGTCCTGGGCAGCATCACCATCATCTCCCACAGGGTTGTGATTTAATTCTCCTTCCCTGTGATTTGCCCAGGCTTCAGCATATATCCTCCCCAACCACTCTCACCATCCTCTGTCTGCCTCAGAGGCCTTAGTTATTTCCAGTGCCCTGGGGAGACTTAAAATAGGTAGAGAGGTTCCCTCTGTAGGAGGTATAACTGGGATGGTGTCACTGGAGCTATGGGTGCATTAAACACAGTATTTAAACTTAGTAAAAGCTTTTTTGACATCCATAGAGGCCTTGAACATTTTAGGATTTCATCCCATTATGTTAATTTTGTTGGTTTTGATCAATAATGAATTAGCATCCCCCCAAAAAGGACTAAACAGCTCCTCTCTTTCCTCTTGTTTATGGGTGAGTTTGGTTTGTTCCTCTTCGCACCGTCCTGTGTGGTCAGGGGGTGCCTGGAAGGGCAGTGCTGAGAAATGCTGTCAGGAGCAGAGCTGCTCCTACTGCATCTTCTGGAGAAGATTTGCAGCACGCCTTGCCTCTTTCCTCCCCACTTGGCTGTTTTCTCAAGGCAGATTGTAGGACTTGAGCCTCCTGCCCCCAGGTACCCTCCGGGCTGCCTCTGGGGACCTGCCACACTCCAGTGCTGGGCACAGCAAGCTACAGTTATGCCGGGCTGGTGGCATGGGAAGGTGTGTGAGTGCAGACTTTATACCCATGCACTCAGTGCACAGTCGGGATGTGAAATGCAGGAACTGGGAGGTAGACAGGGTTTTTACATCAAGTGTTTACAGCACCTTCCTCACTTTGTGTCTAGACATAGCTATAAATGAGGGAGAGGGCTATTACCTAGGAATAAAACTACTGAAACCAGCCCTGGAGAGCTTGTCGCTGTATTTCCAAGGAACTGGGAGATTCCTTATGATTAATGTAACGATATCAAAGGCTATAAACTCACCGCAGTTGGGTACTGAGTCAGGGGACACACTTACAATGTACCTGCCACTTGCAGCTTAGACTAAGCATTAACTACGGTCTCTCGCCAGCCCTTGGCCATTCCTAGGGCTGCCGCTTGCTTACAGATCATGGGTTGGGTTCAACGGACTCCACCAACTGCAGTGGCGTAATAAAACAGCCCAGCGATCACTGAGGTATAATTTCTCATTGTAGTGTGGACCAGTGGTGGAGTGGAGGAGAGGAGAGGCCGTGAGCAGAGCCCGGACTGTGTAGCTCACTGGGAAGCTCTGCTTTCACCCCTGCTAACTTGAGGCAGGGAAAGCAGGAGCACATGCGTGGACAGCCTGTGCCACCGCTGTGCCACCAGCGGTGCCATGTGTGTGTGTGTGGTGGCACGACGGGGGGCTTCAAGCGCTTGTGCGGGTGGGAAATGCCCAGGATCTGAACCCAGAAACCCATCCCAGGCCTGACTTGCAATATCATGCCCAGTAAATACTGGTGGGAGAAGTCAGACTGCAGGGATCTCATTTTCTTGGATGCAAATCCTTCTCTCTGATCTCGGCTTCTACCACGTCCAGCACAGTGGGGTCTCAGTCTCTGCCTAAGGCTTTGCAATACTGTTATAGCATCAGCAAAAGTAATAAAGAAGAGAATGGACTCCCTGGAAAAATACCATGAAGCAAACCACCGACACGCTCTTGACAGTGCCCACAACTAGAGCACAAAGACTTTTTTTTCATCGAAGAGGAACCTACCTACGCTAGGTCTGAATGATGGAGCAGAGTGGCAGGGGAGGTCTCTTCTGAGCCCTCGGTTGAAGGGCTGTCATTAGAGGATGAAAAAGGGGATGGAAAGGGTCACACAGTGGTTGGGACTTGTTGGGACCTGCTAGCCCACGGCTGACCTGCCTTCCGAGGGAGGAAGGACAGGAAGGAGCAGCAGTGCGAGCGGTTGGTGCAGGAGGCAGCAGGCGGGGAATTTGGGTTAGCACCTTTGTGTCTGCAGGAGATGCTCCCCAAATTAGGTTTCCTCTCCCAGGTTAAGTTTCCTCCTCCAGCTCAGATTTCCTCCCCAGACTGCGTGCTGTGTCCAGGCTTTGTCATTTTCTTGTGCTACGTGTTCAAGATTAGGAGGCACTTGGGTAATATGTGCCTCCTAAGTACCCAAGATCTATTAAAAGCAGCTCTCATTTGACTCCATAAAGAATGCCATTGGGAATACAGCGATGCTTCTTGGACGTGAGTAAATATTGGCCTTGAATGAAGTTGCTGATAATGGGAGATAAGTTATCAACAGCTGTTTAACCTAATATTACTCCTATACAAGATAACACTGAGCTTTTGCAAGAGGTTAATAACAAGATGCTGAATCCATCACTGCATGCAAAGACACCTGACAGACCGCAGCCTTAATTTTTCCCCTGGAGCTTTATTACAGCTGAAGGAGCACGTAGCAGGGAAATATGCTGGTGGGTCAGGCCCAGCTCCGGCAGCAGCCGAAGGTGAAACTGTTGAGCACGCGGCTCTGCGCAGTGACCAGGGGAACAAGCGTGTTTCCCTGCGGGTCGAGCTCCTCCAGATCAGAGGGGCTGAGATGGCATCGTTGTATGGTTCTATTAGCAGAGCTTGTGCTGCTGATAATCAGGCTTGAATCCCAGTGCTGGCCAATGCCTGCATTGCATATCGAGCACAGTGACTACGGGAGCAATGAGGGAAGGAAGGTAGGTTATACCTGGCATTAATACAGATATTTGGGAAGTGGTATCGAAACACAAAGCATGCATCAGTTGCAGATCACGGAATCCCCACAAAAGGGAATGCAGCTGATCCTGGACAAGATTTTAGCGCACAGTTATGGGTATATTTTCCACATCATCTTAGATGGCTACTGGTCTCTGATATGTCTTTTACAGCCTACTATTGGACCTGTAATTTGACAGGGTTTTTAGAAAGAAGAGGTTGGCAAGGGCCAGAAGCACTCAGGGAGATTGGAAAGGCTCTGCTCGTGAGCAGCGCTTGGCTCTGCAGCCAGCTGCACCCACCAGACTTCTCCGCAGAAGGTCTTCCCCCCTGACGTTACCCAAAGCGTATAGCTGAAGCAGAGGAGATGTTTCCACCTCCCCACCACCAGGATGTAGGACTACGCTGGCTATTTTAATTATGTTCCTCTCACTCGATCCCGGCCACCGATGCTTTAGCCTTTCAGCGTTCAGCTTCACAAGTCAGAGCCATCTGCTAAGGGAAGGGCTGGGGTGGGATGTGGAGGGTGCAGACCACCGCCTGGCTTTCTCTACCTGTGGGAGCCACAGGGCTTCTCAGTGCTTTCCCTGAGCATCAGGTGGAGATGAGGTCACCGGTGTTAATGCCCAGCTGGGACATGCCTTGGATGTCTCCGAAGACACTGATCAGCTCAACTGAGCCCTTGGCGGAGGCTCCTGGCAGGAGCTGGGCTGACTTTCAGTGCTCCTGGCTCCCAGCCCCTGCTTTATCCAGCAGACCACACTGCTGCTCAGCAAAGCTGGCTGCAGATGCTAGAACGGCAGCTGCAGTCCTATTGATCCCTGTGGGGATGATGAGCCCAAATGAAGACCCTTGGGAAATCAGCACAGAATATAAAAATCTGGCTGCAAAGCAGAGGCTCGGACTGTGACAGCTCTGCAGATAAACCCGTGTGAGATCCCAGCTGTGCAGAGCATCCACAGAGAGCCTGCTTTGAACGTGGATTTGATGCTCAGGATACATAAGGAAATCTTCATCCCTTCCCCCGAGCCCATCACACCTTTCACTTCTCCCAGAGGAAGCATCTGGGAGTGGATCTAGGTCCCTGCACCCATGGAGGGGGGTCCTTGGTTCCCCTGGGGCCAAGTGGCTCTTCCTCAGGTTGTGAGGCTGAAGAGAGCAAACAGACAAGCACCTTGGAAACATGCTCTCTCCAAACCTCCCGTGGTCTCAGGGCTGGGAGTGTCCGAGAAATACTGTGGCCCCCAAAATGAAAGAAGTCCCTCCATTTCCTACCACTGCAACAGCTGTTGCACAAGTCGATGGGGAGATGCGTGTTTGCAGGCCATGCTATGCTCCTGGCGTTTAGATCTTGTCTATTGAAATAGCTGGGCATAGGGGCTGTGTGTGCCTGAAGGCACTTTGGCCTTGCTCGGGTGGGTAGCAGAAAGCTGCTATACTACCCAGCATGTTAGAAGCTCTGGGTTAGAAACTTTTGGGCTCGCCCCACTAAATAGTTCACAGTGTTACCTGCTTAGGCAAGCACATCTCTGGGGTCTTGCTAGTAACTCCAGTTAAGAAGAAAACTGCTATTATTAATCCTTGTATGTGGCTGCTTTTTCCCAGCTTAAGCATTTCAGCTGAACTTTCCCCCCTGTGTGCTGTTTGTAAGCCACGCAGCGTGCGAGCATGCCCTCGCCCTTCCCACACATCAGACCAAGCAAGATAGCAAACAAATTGCAGGTCCCTGGTTGTCCTTAGCAATTAGCAGATAGCTCTGGCTGCCAGCTGCTGGCTGCCACTGCCCTGGGGTGGCTTTTCTGTCCCCTGTGGGTTCATTTCTGCAACAGCAGCAGAGCCGGACAATTTAGGTTAGCTTTCTATAGCCACCCCCTGCCCTTGCACATCATTTACATTGCGAGGTTGAAGTGTAGTCTGATAGAAACTTTATTAGTAAAGATCCTGAGTTCTCGCGTTATTAAAGTTAGGACAGCCTGGGTTGACCCCTGTGGACTTGTATGCCCGCATTTAAAAAGCACAGGAAATTCCTGTAGGTCTGCTGGCAGCACATAAGCGATTTCCTCGTGCTAAGGCTGGGCAAGTTCTGCATCCAAGTAACTGCTCCCTACCGCGGACTGCAACCTTGCAATTTTCTTCCAGAGCTGGATTCTAAGCTCCTGCTGCAGTTTATCTCTGTGAGCAAGATCCGGGCTGGCGACAGCTTCCCTGCTTTTCTGCCTTTCCAGGAGGACTTGCTGCGTCGTGGTTCTGCCGATCAATGCCTCCCCTTGCCCCACGCAGGCTGCGTGCCTGCACTTCGGCTTCCCAATCTGCTGGTACCACACACCGGTGGTGCTAATGAAGCTTTCATTGCTGCCACACATCCTTTTCCTGGGCAGCTTCCACATAATTAATTCACCTGTAGAGCCATTGGCTCCTATTCTAAAGCTTTCTTTTAATCTCTTTGCAAAATACCCAGCTTCTGGTTGGCTGTTGTTTGAATTCGCCTGATGTATCTTAAATTTCGGTGAGCGTGACTGCTGGTTTTCAGTGTGTGGCACAGCAGTGAGCCACCTACAGCTCCCCGGGAAGGGGAACCTCTTCCTTCCACTCCTCCCCATCCCTTCTGCAGTTACAGTAATATAATCACTGGTTTGTTCAGTTCTTGTTTCCCTGATAGAAATCAATCCCATGTTTTCTTGGGTTTCTCCTTAGATTTCTTACCTTTTCTGATCTTCTCATGTTTTCTGCAGCTACACAACTTGTCCCACCTAATAGCCAGCACAGTTTCTCCCCTGGTGTGCCCTTAGACTTCGGACAGTGCTTGCGCCTCCCTGGCTCGGGGTGGAGGTCATGGTGGGGTTTAATGACCTCTTAATTAATTCTCCTCTGCCCTCCTGTGTAACCAGGCTTTGCCAGTGAAGCCTCACAGTCCCACACAGATCTTCCCTCTTATTCACGGGAAGAGAGGAGCATTGCTTTGAACTCCTTCTTCCCACCCAAACCTAGCAGGGGGAGTATAGGAAATTTATAGTTGCAAAAGAACTTTGCAAAGCTGTGCTGCACTCGATTTCCTTGGAAAAGGCAAAATAAAATCCGGGAAGAGGGAAGAAAGAGTAGAGGAAAATGGAGCAGACATCAAAGGAGAAAATGCTGAAGGAGAGGAGAGAACCAGCACCCTTAATGTGACTTTGGGGTGAATTTATAAAGCTGAAGTCAAATAATCACAGAGCTCGTGTAGTTTAGGTCACATTATTGAGACTCATTGCTCTTCATTAACTTTCCAGCCACCCGGGTTCAGGTGTCAGCTCAACATCAAACCGCAGCTGATCAAAACTTTCTTTGTTTGAAAAATGGCTGGAAAATTGGGTTTTCAGGTGGATGACTGTGATTTTATGAGGCACCTGCCTTCCGCAATACTGTTAAATCATTCAAGATCAAAAATCTGAAAACGGATTTTTGGGCCTGAAATCCAGTATTGAGCTCCAGCCAAAAACGCTGAAAAAATGGTGTTGCATTTATTTGTGAGGAGTCTGTATTTTTCCCCACATGTTATGGGGGCTTCCTTCCCCTTGCCTCTCCAAAGAGGTGGGGCAGGATCCAGGGACTGCTTTCTCCAGAGAGCAACACCGAAAGCAGCTTTGATTATTTCCACAGTGAATAACTTCATTTCTCAGCTCTCTCTGCTGAGGATGCTATCCCCTGGCTCGGCAGGACAGGAATGTGCAGGGAGAGAGTAAGAAAGATGCCGTCGAGCTGGGAAGGACAGTGCTTTCAAGCAGCTCTGGGATGAGGGTTGTCCATCACAGCCGTTGATTTGGTTAGGAGAAAAAGCAGAAGCGGGTCCAGAGAGTGAAAGAGGCTTTCTCAGAATAGCTACGACTTACCAGGGGCTGAGAGACACGTTGTGCAAGCACCAGGTCTGCTGTTTTATTTCTGCCTCACCCCTCTGGAATACAGGAATTACTGCTGGAATGACAGAGGTATCAGATGAAAATGGCCAAGTGAGATGTTACTTACGGTGGATGTGATGTAAGGATTGAATGTCTTGGAAGATGCGGTGGAAGCCCAGGTGAGCAGCCTGGCTGCAGGTGAAGGGACTGAGTTTGGATCAGCGGTGGGTGCTGATGCCACCAAGGTATCCCTGATCGAGGGCTTTCAATTCCACAGGGGCCTCCTACAAAATTCAGAGCCGCTGTAAAGCTCCGGGTGGCTGACCATAGTTTTGCATTACATTCACAGCAGAGCGACCTGCTCAGTGGGAGTTGTAGCCAAAATGTGTGCAATCCAGCACGCAATGTTGTTGTAGCATCCCAGAAACTTGGTGGGACCCTGTAACTGAATGCTTGCCCGATGCACACAGTAGGGGAAGTTCAGGATCCCTCATAAAACTTGCCGCCTGGTGCTGCGCTGCTGCTCGGCGCTGAACGGGGCAAGCTCTGCCTGTCTCCTGCGGCACAGGGGTGGCTGTTGCTGTAAAGATTGTAGGGGACCCTCCAGTGGTATCAGCAAGTACAAATACAAAATCCCACCAGTAGCTTCTACTGGTCTTCTGTATCACATTATCTGGTTTAATATAAAGTGTCTGCAAGCCATCACTGGGCTGGAATTCATTGTCAGCCAGCTGTCAAGCTTAATTGGGTTGTCCTGTAAAATACCTTGCATATAAGTAAATCAAAAAGAGTGGGCCCCATAAAAGGGCCAGCATGTGGCACATTCATGTTATTTATAGGCTTCTCTGTGGTGCTCATCACCATGGCAGCTATGAAGGTCGATGCTGACAGTTGTAAAGAAATGCCACATATGTTTTAAAAAAAAAGCACGTGTACGAAATAAAGCGGGGTTATGTGTTCCAGTGGAGCTGGGAGGCAAGAGTGCGGTGTCCTGCAGGGAGCCCCTGGCCCCATGACAGTGGGATGCATGGGGGAAGGGGACGTGGCAGGCGATAGCAGGTCTGTGGGCTAAGGACTTCTGGGCTTGTAGAGCCCAGAGCCCTGGTGCCCCAGGTGCTGCGTCCTGCCATCTCCTTGGAAAAGCTGGGAATAAAACCCAACTCCCGTTCTCTGTGTCCTCTGCACCAGGGCTGGTCCAAAACTCCATCCTTCCTTTTTCCAGCCTGAGTTGATTCATCGCCAGTTTATCCTCCTCTGTTCTTGTGACAGCAGTGTCCTTTGGCTTAAATAGCACTACTCCCTTGCTGGTGCTTATGGCCCCGCTGCCTTTGGCAGTGCTGCCTCTGCCTTGCCGGGCTAGTGGGAGGGTTTGTGCAGGGTGTGCATCCCATGCAGCGTGGCACGGCACGGCACAGCACGGCACGGCACGGCACAGCACGGCACGGCATGGCACGGCACGGCACGGCACGGCAGCTCAGCAGCCCCAGCCAGGTGCATTCCTGGGCTGGCTGGGGCTGCCAACAGCCCCTGCTGAAGTTGAGGCCAAAGGGCCCAAAAGTGCCCACATGGAGGAGGCTGGAGATCTCTTCAACTAGTTTCTCCTCTTCAGGATGGAGCCGTCATTTACCAGCCTGTATTTCATACCTTTCTGTTTAATTATACTGAAGCCCTCCAAGCCTCCTTGCTCCCTCCAAGCTTACTTTCTATAGCTGGCTCTTGTACAGTGTTCTTTCTACTTAAAAAGCAAACAAAAGCAGCGTCTCCTCATGTTGGTTCTGTAATTGGCAGGTAAAAAGCCTGCTCCAGCCACATCCAAGTAGAATCGGTTTGAGCATCTGCGCCTCAGTCTCTGCCTGGAAAGTAGCCTCTCGCAAAACAGTATCACTCCCAGCAGCATTGCTCCGAAATGACTCCCAGGGAGATGCACAGCAAACCCTCCCCATGTTCCTTTTATTTTAAAACTATCTGGTCTCTCAGCTAGTGATCCTAATTCCTCCATATAGCTTGGTCAGGCTCTTTCGCAGTGGATACATCTCCATCTTCTTGCTTGTATCAGGTTGTGTCTTTCCCTCAGGGTGTCACATCTCAGCTTTGATCCTAGAAACCCAGGACTCTGAAGCCAGTCCTTCATGGATCTCTCTCTCCTTGTGAGAAAACCTTTCTATGAACGCAGATCTTCCTTCTCCTTTGCTAGCTGTGGGTTTTCCATCTTTTGTCAGGAGTTTTTTCTGTGAGGACTGGTGGAGGTCTCTTGAACAGGGCTGTTTCTCGGCAGCTTTCCTGGTGCATGCAGTGTCTTTCCCGTCATGCTTGCTTCTCTGTAGCAGAAATCAAACCATGCTCCTTTTTCCCTCACACGGGGATAAGCAGGTGCTTCTTCCCCTTGTGTTTGTGTCTCCTCTCCTCGCTCTCCGCGAGCAGTCTTAGTACCCTGGACTTTTTGTTTCCATGAAATAAATGCCATATCCCCACGACAGCCACCCGTGGGCTCCGGTAACTGCTCCTAGCCCTGCACCTGAGCCGCAGTGAGGACACGTTCCTCACCATGTCAGGAAAGCACCAGGGGACATAAAAGTCATTATTAAATCACTATTTCTGCCTGTTGATGGTAACCATATTTCTGTTCCTGCAGGAGCATGGGGGTTCACATGTATATGTTTGTAAGCGTCTAATTTATGCTTTCTTAATAACAGTAAAGTGCCTTTGCCAAAGGCATTTGGTTAAAGAGCTGAAGTAAATAAACACACTGGAAATTTTTTCTGGGGAAAGGGAAGTCATAGGCTGTCCTGGAGCTTATACAACTGCTCCGCTAACATTTACTGCCCTGTCGCCCACTGTTAGTCCCATGGAGAAGATGGGTCCTGCTCTTAGAAATGAGCCCATGTGGGTGACGAATGCCAGGCAGCTGGTGCAATGTTTTCTGTGGCTCCTACAACTCCATTCAGGAGCTCTTCTTGCAGAGCAAATACATGGGGTCTTTTTGCTCTAAGACTTATATGCTTATTAAGCTTTTTGCAGCGGAAAAGATTGCAAGGCAATTCAGCTTGCTAGCTCGGTCATGAATCCATGTATATGTTATGAATGGCAACGATATGCATGTGCCCTGGGCTTTACCCAATCATACCAAGCAGTAATACAAGTCAGGATGAAAATAAATCTTAATACCAACTGCCCTACATGAAGCAAATACTTACTTTACATAAAACCTAATTTTAGAACGTCAAGACTGTAGCCGATCCACTTTGTCTCACCATGACTTAGAATAATGACATACATATAGATAAGCGTATATATATAAATATATCTATTTGTAAATACGGTCTATTTTTCTTTTTTTTTTCTGAGCGTAAGTGCCCCAAGAGCCAGCACTCGCTGTCTTGGTGGGGAGTCTCTTGCACGCCGACAATCCTTCCCATCCTCGCCTGGGCAGAGGGAGGGCGGTGCAGGCACCCAGCCCTGCCATGTTAACACGCAGTTAGCGTTATTTCTTTGGGCAGCAGCAGCTGGGAAATGCCAAAGCATGGCTTTAACGCTGACTTCCAGCATCGCCGGGATCAACACATCACCCTCGGTAAAATGAAACGCTGATGGGCGTCAGGCCCTGGGGATGCTGGCAGGGGATGCTGCCTGCAGCCCTGCCTCCCTTGCCTGCCGCAGCTGGCCTCCCTCCGCTGTAGTGATCTCAGCTCTGGCAAAACAGCAGCTTGGAAATGCGCTGTAGTGTGGGATTAAACAGTTTGCATGCCCTTTGTCTGATACCCACGGAGAGCATTCAGGGAATGCCAGAGGTTTCGAGGGAATGCCCCGAGGGAGTCAGGATGTGCTCAGGTTTTCAAGTGCTCTGGAAAAAGTAGCGGAGAGCTTTGCTTTTCAGCAAAAAAAAGTACTTTTCAGCACTACGCTTCCCTGCCTCCTCCCTGTGCTGAGTGTCTGAGTTCATTTATGCAGCTATATTAACTTTCACTTCACCTTTCAGTAGTGTTTCCTTCCCCTGCACGCTTTTTCCTGTGCACAGCCCAGCCGCCTCTGACAGGATTTATAGGAAAGGTTTGGACGTGCAGCAGTGGGATGGGGTCTGGAGAAGCCTGTCTCATTCCTCCCCGACCACGCAGTGATTCCCATAGCGGTCTGTGCCAGCCACCTCTGGGGCGGGTTCCCGGGGATGTCCCTGGACCAGAACCGTGCTGGGGCTTGCCCAGCCGCTCCCCTGATGCTCCTGCCCGCTCAGGTCCTTCGGGACCCCATGCAGCATCAGGGAGGCTGGGGTGCGGGGCTGGGGACACCTATGGTTGCATTAGAAGCTTTGTGATCCTCGCCGCCTGGGAAGGCAGCAGGCTCTCGGGTGGCTGCAGGAGGTTTTTTGGCTTGCACCGGAAGCCAGTGTGAAGTGTCTAGCGCTGATGGCTGGAGGACGAGGCTCTACACGTGAGCCAAACAACTCTTGCAGGCTCAGGAGCCAGAAAGCAAAGTGGAAGGCATGGCTTTGGATTACTTTTTAAAATATTGCTGTGATCGTGAAGCCACTCATGAAAAAAATCTGCCCTGGGAGACCCAAATGCTCGGGATGGGCTGCTGGTGCTTGTGTGAGGCCACATCATGGCGTGGAGCAGCTCTGAAGCAGCAAATGCTCATGCACAGATGCATAGGGATATACGGATCCCCAGAAGCTGTGGGGAAGGGGCTGTGCTGGGGTGCTGCTCTCCTGGTGAAGGGGCAAGGTCTGCCAGAGCCACCCCAAAAGGAACAGAGAGGTGCTGCCGCCCTGGGAAGGAGCCATCCTACCTCCGCTGGAGGAGCAGAGCAGGTATATGGGAGATTAAATGACCTGCTGCTCTCGGCTTATTAAAAGAAAATGGTGTTTCCTGGCAGCACTACAGATCTGACATCTTGATCCATCGAAACGCGCTCAAAATATAAATCAGGAGGAAGTGATCAAAGCCCCCAGTGTGGCGAGAGGTTCTCCTCCCTCCCGCTGCCCTCTCCCGGGGTGGGAGAGCCCCAGTACCCCGTGTCAGAGTGGGTGAGGAAGGGGGCTGCCACTGCGGCACTGGTTTGTGGGGAGGTTTGACTGGGCGATACATCACTGAGCCCATCGCTTCTGGCTCAGCCGGAACAGGTCTGGAAGGAGAAAGTGATTGTCATTTAAAGATGTCAGAATCTGGAAATCCATCATGTCCTTCGCTCATCTGATGCTGTGATTAATTACCCTCACCATTAACTGCCCATTACAAATATACACCTTATTTCCAACTGAAATTAGTCCCTGGGCATGGCTGTGCCACGCGATGATGCATGGAGGAGCGTGGAGGGGCTAAGTGGCTGCGGGCAGTGGGGCAGCACAGGCTGCAGGCACGGACACCCACTGCCACCCGTGCACAGCCACTGCCAGCACCCACGGGCCAGGAGCAGGGGGGACAGGAGTCCCCCATGACGGGCACTCCCAGAGTGGCTCTGTGAGGGGGATGGGACCCCTGTCGAAGGGCACGGGGGTGTTGTAGGGATGGTAGGGGCTGCAGGGGGAGCAGGAAGGGGATGGGGAACAGCACCCTGCCCCAGCCCCTCGTGGGAGCATCCTCAGAACCCGCTCACAGAGCAGTACATCACGTACCGGTCCCCTTCCCACGCAGAAGGATCTTCCAGCAAATGTGCAGGAAGAGTCTTGCTCTGGCTCTGAACTAAATTGTGCAGTAAATTAAGCCTGATCTGCATGAAATGTTCTCCACACGTACGTTCCAGGGTGAACCTGGAAACAGGTTTTATCCAAATTCTCCTGTCTTTTGTCTTTAATTTAAAAAGTTAGAATCTCCTGTAATTGCCTCTGTGCTCGTGGAGAATTGGGGAATACTAAGAAACCCTCCGGTGGCTAATTGAATGCCTTATAAATGTTCTGGCTGTAAGCAAAGTTCTCAGTCTTACATTATAGAGATATTTAGGTCCAATTCAGTGCTAGGGTGATAATTTTATGAGGGATTTTCATATCTTTTGGACGCAATATGGAATGGATCATTACCTTTTTTTTACACTTAATTGCTTTTATCATCCAGAAATATTCAGCATTTAATGATAATAAAGCACTTCTGCTAAGGAGGCCAAACACCACATACATTATTGCCTCATGATGCTATAGTGCACAACTCCTCGGTACTGCATTTCTGTGTGTCATCCTCCCCCCTTGGCAGAGGGGGATGCTGAGGCCAGGGGAGCAGCAGCTCACCCTGAATCACCCTTTGGCCGGGAGGGGAGAGTATTTTGATGTCCAGAAGCGCAGGCCAGACCCCCACAAAGCTGGGAATTTTTCTTGTTTTCCCTAGCATCCATGTTTCCTGTCTTCCTGGGGCCTTACCTGTGGCAGCCAGCGCGTGGAGGATGCTTCTGCAGCAGCTGGGGACAAGGTGGCCAAGCTCCCCAGTGCGGGCACTGCTGCATCCCGCTGCCAGGCTCAAAGAGGGGATCAGTGGTGGTCTGCCTTGCTCCAGCCCATGGCAGGCACAGACTTCCTCTTGAAACAGCTGAATTGCCTTGAACGAAGGAAATCTGCTGCTCTTTAGGCAGCCGGGTTGCCCGCCGGGCTGGGCTGGCACCTCTCTGCCAGCTTTGCTCCTCGGAGGCAGGAATTCAAATCCAGATACAGATGTTTGCTTACTGTGTTGCCTATAGCTTTCCAAGAATGCATTTTTCAATGGCCTTCTACAGCTTTTAATTAAGTGTCCTTGCATCATTTGTTAATTATTTATTAACTCTTTCTAGATGCTACAAGCCTGTTGCAGACATCAGTGGAGTCCTACTGATGCTTATACGCTCATCAGCAGACATTGTAATTGATGGCTATAAGCAATCTGCTGACCTGTTGGGCCCTGCAACAATTGATTAACTATTCATTAAAACATCTAGAAATCATTTATGAACCTTTTATAAACTATTTATAAGTGAGCAGGGACAGATTTATTCATTACTGTTCATGGGCTTACAGTGTAGGGACGGAGGGAGCCCTGAGCCGAGGCTCCAGGCAGCAGTACGTCTGCGGGAAACATGCCCAATGTCACAAGAAAGCCTTTATCTCTCCATCCATTTTCCCAAATTACACTGGCTTCCTGCAGGCCCAGGGGGTCAAGTTTCCTGATGGATGTGGGTCATTCTCCCAAGGATCAGCAATGACACAGAATGGAGAATTTTCTGCTATTCTGCAGAGTCAGATAGTTTAGCTAAGTAGGGGCTGGCGAGAATCCAGTGGCAGCTCTTTAATACACTGTTGGGCTAAACTTAGAGAAGAGGATGAGCAGGCTTGTGTGTTGCTTTGCTTCTAGCGGGATAGGATTAAATTACCCATCCCATTTTCCTTCTTATTAGTATGCAGCGGTGTAGAGAGCCAAAGGCAGCAGCTGCCAGCAAAACCCGGATGGCTGCTGGGCGCTCTCCGGCGGTGAGCTGATTCCTAGTTAAACTGGGGATGGAGTGCGAGGCTCCAGTTCAGGGCTTGCATGCGAATGTGACCCTAGCATGGATTGTTTAGTTTTTGGTTTTGGGTTTTATTTTTTCCCCCAACTAGACGAATTTCCAAGTGCATAATGAAAAAAAAAATAAAATCTGTTTTTTACTACTTTCAGTGCAGTAGGGTAAAGGAAGGTGGAATGGCCTTGCTCAGCTTAGACTTCATGAATCTTTTCTATGTTCCTGATAGGTAGCATTTGTACCAAAAAATGTAGACTTTCCCAGGGACTTTCCCTGGTGAGCACTGCCCAAAATGAGTAATGCTGTTTCTCACTCCAAAGTCCCAAAACACGTACTGCCTCTATGGGTTATCTTCAGCCCACGGAGCTGTGTATTGCTTGACACCGAGGAGCCTCCTCACCTCTGGGAGCTCACCATCACCAGACAGAAGTTGCAGATATAAACTCTTCATGTGTTGACAGAAGAAATGACACCTGTAATGGGATCTTAGCATCTACTATCGCTTGTAACAGTCCATCTATAATCTTGCCTGCAGTGGATTCTGTCTAGCAAGACACGGGCATAAGTGATGACTTCCTAGGAGCTGGTGTAGGATGTCTATCAGCTAGCAGAAAGGGGACAGATGTGCCTGGTGTTTGTTGTAAGAAGGTTGTTCTTTCCTTCCTCCTTATCTGCATTGTTTTCTTACTGAAGATGCTCAGCCGAGCACTGTAGGCCAAACTGTGTATGAAGTGGAGGGGCGACTCCTTGCTCAGATGAGAAGGGGATCCCAGCATTAGCAGCAATCTGACAGCGGCAGATTTGTATGACGACGAATGGTTAGTTGTGTTTCAATACCTCGTTTAAATTCACAGAAGGGGTGTGTGTATATATATATATGCACATGTAATTCATTCAGTGGAAAGCAGTGCGTAGTTATTATTTAGTTATAAATTGGACTAATTCAGGATTTGCACTGCGTGTGCCCTAATTGGTTTAAAACTGACCTGAGGTCAAATTAGTGCAAGCCTGAATCTAGCTGGGCTCTCCCAATCCTGCCGTTGCTCAGAGCCAGAGGCTTATAGGGTATCCTGTAGGATGTGGCTCACACAAACATCATGCAGAATGGCACTTGTATTTCAGCTCAGAGGAAAGAAAAGCCAGCTCTCCACAGTCTTTCCTACAAGTACACGAGCTATTTTGGAGTACGGTACAAAGAAATCAGCTTTCAATGGGAAGAGAACACAAAGATGCACGCAGAAAGCCATAGATGGCTCAATATTCATGTAAGAGCACTCAAATCCAGAGCTGTCCCAGGACCAGGGGAGGTTTGGAGGGTCGGAGGACCTGCCACCCCAGCCGGGAGGCAGGGCTGAGCGCCACAGGAGGCGTTACATCCCCCCAGCTCACACTGTGAGCTGGAGCTGCCCTTATTTCTGGGGGGCAAAGAAGTACAGGAGGTGGGGAGCATGTGCTGCCCAGGCCAGCTCACTTCATTCCTGCAGAAGGACATCAGGATTTAGCTACGCAGTTAGAAACACCTGACTGTCACTACAGGCAAGATGGCCAGCCACCATCCTCAGGGGAATGGAAGGGAAAGTCTGTGGGGCTCCCAAGGTGGGAAGAAACCCCCCAAAATTGAGCTAAAGTAAGATGCTGGGGGAAACAGTCCAAAGAGCACCTCACAGAAGCAGGGATACATCCCTGCTGGCCAAGAGCTCCTCTGAGTAATGTCCCCTCCCTGGGCCAGCACTCATCGGGGAGAGCAGCAGAGCGGGACAGAGCTAATGGCGCTAATGGCTGTCCCCAGGGAAGGAAGCAGGAGTGCTGCGGTGTCAGCCAAGAGCAGCCCAGGCAGGCAGTCCCCCCTTTGGCAGGAGCCCGCAGTTGAGTAAGCAGAAAGCTGAGTTAAGTGATGAACAGCTCGAGCCATGCTCTTATCAGGAGAGGGTCAGGGATGCAGCACAAGGTGAAAGGGGGGTCCCGCCATCCCCGTGTCCTACAACAACGTGCTGGTGGTGGGTGCTGTTTGGCTGGGGAGCTGGGCAGCTCCATCCCAAAAGCTCAGCTCCCTTTAGCAGAGCATGCAAGTCCCAGCTGTGGCACAGAAGGTGGCTCCCCCAGCACCACGAAAGGGAGCACCATCACCCCCAGACCAGCGTGCCCTCCCAGTGCACAGCAGAAGCAAACACAGCCCAGGCCTGGCTGCTTGCAGCAGCGTTTGCATTTTGCACTCACTTGGTTCACCAAAGCCTGAAAAAGCAGAAATCGCATGGAATTCAGCCCCCAGGGTGCTAGAGATTCTCCATACCTAGAGAGAGTGGGAAGCTGCTGCTGTTTCCCCTGGAAGAACTCAGCTGTGGTGGCTTTTATGTCTGAAAGCCATTCCCCAGCTGCACAGACCCAGGTCCTTGGTGCCTCTTGTCTTCAGGGTGGGAAGGTTTTGTGGTGAGCTAAGTCTTTGCCTGGTGCCCGCTGCCCTGCTTGCTCGCACCCTGCCTTGAAGCTCACTCTGCTGGGGTAAGAGGGGCCAGCCAGGCACTGAACGAGGACCAGGGGATGCGAGGACCCCCCTCCCAATTACACATTCCTGCTGCAGCCCTCAGACAACAGAAATTTGTGATTTTCTCTCCAACTTTTGGCCTCTCTGCTCCCACTCAGCCCCTCTGGGCTGCCTGTGCCCTGAGAGCAGTGGCTGCATGGGGTGCAGGGACGTCCCTGTGGGCAGGAGCTTGAGCACGGTGGCAGCTACAAGGCACGGCCTTCGGGGTGCTGCTGTGGCAGATGTTAGCTCCCTGATTACGCAGGAATTAACTACTGAGAGCGGGAGATGGCTTGTTTCATGCAAATACATAAACACAGGGAAGCGTTGTTGTAATGCAGGGGGCTGCAGAGCAGGCAAGCACCCCTGGACTTGTGGTGGCGGAGGGTGTCCCCCCTGTTCCCCTGCACTGGGAGGTGGGCTGCCAGGAATCCTAATGAGAAACAGCTGCCTAACGAGGCAAATCAGGCCGGAAGGGGGGCTGTGGCTGTGGGGGACCCTGTGGGAGGGTGGTGGTGTGCCCAGCTGGAGGGTGGCAAAGGGTGAGGCTGAGCAAGGGTGGGAGAGCAAAAATGGTTGTGCAAAAATCAGTGCAAAGTGTTCACGTAGTGCTTAGGGAGGCCAGGAGGGCCTCCAGAAGCAGGTAGCAGGTTTCAGAATGCAAATTAAAATAAAAGTTGATTGCAAGTGCAGCCACAGCAACCCCCCAGGGTCCGCCAGTCTCACTGCTTTCTTAGCAGGTCTGCTGCATCACCCATTTTGTACAGGAGGGATGCCTGTTGCTTTACAAACACCAATTTTCCCATGCCTCTTACAGTTGAAAATTCAGTGAGAAATACCTGCTGGAAAGACATTTACCACATTTCATGTTTTCTCTGAAAAACTGGGAAATGTCTGATCCATTTCACACTTTATTGCCACTTCCCCAGGGATGAGCTTCCCTCCCGCTGGGGGAAAAGGGACAAAGGTGCGTGATGGCTCTGTGGCCATTAGTGGATTGAAAGAGGTTTTCTTGCTCTCTCCTTTGTCTGACAAACTTGGGAATGGGGTTTGAATCCTCTTCCCCTGGAACTGTGTTTTTGAGTAAACCACACAATGTGGTGTTTATCTTCTTTATTGGTCCTGGAAAGTCCGAAGACTTTGCTACTTTAATCTAAAGTTAGCTGCAGAGGAAAGGGGAGGAGGAGGAGAAGGGTAAAATAACCCCAGAGAGAAAGGACATATTTCTGGCGCTGAACAAAGCATCTCAGGTTGACTCCTAACCATTCTTTGCAGTTTTTTATTTTGCTCAAAAACCCAAGTGAAAATAAGTAAATGGCAGTCAAACAGAAATCATTTACATTGGGTTTTCAGTCTGTCCACTGGAGCAAAACTAACTTGTCATTCAGACACCCCTAACGGAGATGCGGCCCCGAGGAGGAGAGCTGTTCTCCCTGCCCTGCCCTGGGCATGCCCCGCATCCCACCCATGCTCCCCTCCCTCCGTCCTCCCTGTTGGGGCACCGGGCTCTGCGGCTGCCACAATTTTCGGGTGCCTGGGACTGCATAGCATGGGGAGAGCCACACGCCTGGGCATGGCAAGCCTGGAAGTGATACGTGATGGTAACTCATGGCTGTGACCCTCTGAGGTCAATGTTGTGATGTGGAGCTGCTTAATGTAGTCACTGCAACAGACTGATGCGGTTGTTCCTGCATCCCACATGCAAGATGTGGTGTTAGCCGCTGTGTGTTTGCTTGGCTGTAATCAGCAGCAAGAGAGCTCCATACGCATTTTGATTTAAAATGGGAAAAAAGAGAATGAAAAATTAGTCTGTTCTGAGCACAGTTAGAAAGAAATAACTTCAGAAGTTGACAATTTGGAGCAACTCTCTCTTCTTAAAAGATGTTTCTAAATTAGTCATTTTGGGTCAGTCTCCATCTCTCATCCTCTGAATATCCCTTGTCCCTCCTGTTTCACAGGGGGGAGCAAAACAGTTAGCAGTTCCCCACTCCTAAATAGCATCTTTCAGCAGCCAGCTAAGCTGCAAAATGGATTAGCTTTGCCTTACAGCTCTGTACACAACAATTTCAGGCTTGCACAGGAGTTGCATAGCCTTTCCAAGCAAAACATTTCCTGTGAAGCCCCTTCTGGGGATACCGGGAGATGGAAATGAGACTCTGGGGGAGCAGCATGCTGGAGATCTAGGAGCAGAGGACGCCTGGTGGGTGGGAGATCTGCTGTCGCAGACAAAGCTAGCACCCAACTCGGACAGGGCATGCTTTCCTGTCATCAGGAATGAGGAGGCAAGGAGTCAGCCCGGAGCCTGGCAGGGCCCTTGGTGCTGGCAGCCTGGATCCAAGGCTGAGGAGGTGGGCAGAGACCTTGGGCGAGCATCTCCTCCATTCCCAGGCACCTGCAGTCATGGGGATGGGGGTGTTGGAGGGGACTGATGGCAGGTCCTAGCCCACGGCCAGGTGGCCCGTGGGACAGCACTGACACTCTCAGATGGGGGTCACTTAAGCCCTAGCAATATGTAAGGGCAAGGCAGGGATGCCGTGTCCGAGTGCTTCAGCCTGCTTTCTTCCCATGTCCAAGCACAGGCTTTCAAGCCTGCCAGCCTCCCCTTCTCCAGGGGAGCCAACCCAGCCACATCCCTCCTGGCATGAGCTAAATTGCTCTTTTTATGGTAGCAGTTAACTCCTGTCGCCTGTTCTGGTTGCACTGTCCTATGCACGGTGCGGCTGGGAAGCGGGTGCAATGCGAGCCCCATGAATGTGCTGGCTGGGAGGCACCCTCCACCGCTGGGCAAACCGCGGCCTCAGCCCAAGGGCGTTTAATGCCGGTGCAGATGTTGGCAGCACAGGCCACATGGACTCAGCAGGTCATTTTGTAGCCAAAGTACATTCATCGTGTACCCTTTCCCCTCCTTCCCTCCCTCTGCAGAGATGCCCAAATAGCAAGAGGCTGCTTTTGAGGTTGGAAGTCAGGTTTAGAATTTTAATGATATCCTGCATCCCACAGCCTTTCATTTGGGGAGAAACCACTCTAAATGACCCATTTTTCTTAGTATAATGATAATCATTACCAAGAGGAAAATGAGCACTGAAGCCAGGAACAAATGTAGGCACAGAGTAGATGGGGTGGCTGATTCTGACTGGCAAAATGTTACATGGAGAAATAAACCTTTTGTACTTAGAAGGAATGTAAGGATGTCTTTAAACATGCATGTAAATTTGTAACAAATAAGTCACCGTGGCTTGAAACGGGAAGCAAGAGAGAGCAGCCATAAATATTTTATCTCCTTGGCAATGAACTCCAGCGCAGCAAATCGTCACATCCTCCTGGGGGAGAGGACGCCTGCTCACACTGTTGGACAGGGAAGCCACAGCATCTCCCGATTTCTGTGCAGCCTCCACGCTGAGTGCTCTCCTTGCCTGGAACCTGACACCAAGGAGCCTGGGAGCTTCCCCACCACCGGGGCCAGGGCTCCTGCCCCTGCCCACTCGCCCTCCCCAGCTCACACTGCTCCATGGGCGGGCGAAACATGCGGGTCCTTCCGAACATGGATCCTCAACAAGGATCAATGACTTGGATTTTTTTTTTTTTTTTTTTAATGAAGGGTTTTTTTGCAGGAGGGGAAAGAACTTCATTAGCAAAGAAAGCCTGAAAAACCAACAGCTAATGCAAATGAACAGCTCAATCCAAACAGGCCCCGGGCCAAACAAGCAGCATACACCTCCTGCACGATGGGGCTGCTGCCTAACCCACAGCTCAGACCCCTGCAGGGGCACCGTGCGGGTGTTTTGGCTGGGACAGTGGTGGTCTGAGCTGGATGAGACGTATGGAAGTGTCCCCAACTGGTTGATGCTGCAGGACGGATGCAAAGGAGAGAGTACCGGAGATCCTGACCGAGATAGACAGGTTATTACTTCAGATCCCCTGGCAGTTGCCTGCCCTAGCCACCCTGACCCCTTCCCAGCTGCGTGCCAGCTCGTGCCTGTGCAAGGAGAAGTAGCAGTTCCCAGCACCTCTCAGGTCTGGTTCCTGGGTAGCTTGGAGCGTTGGAGCATCGCTGTGTCACTGCCTGGGAGACGGGTGGAGGACCTCTGGGAGGGCAGCACTGTGGAAACATAAATCCTTCCCCCTGGGAGCTGTGCAGTATGCCATTAGCAGTATGTGACACAGCATGGGTGATCCTCCTTGTGAAGATGATGAGACCAGTAGCCTTCATCAGACATGCTCCTGGGAGCTCAAATTAGTGCAAAGCAGTCTGAGCCACACATCGTCTGCCTCTGTGCTCATGATCCCAGGAGCAGAAGCTGCCTCCCTTAGAGGAGGCAAAATCTCCAAAGATCAGGTCAGGTCAGGTCATTTGCAGCCCTGGCTCTGTGAGCCTCCCAGGTTCTCCTGGAATGTGAGCCTGCAGCCACCGAGGCCATGGACCAGAAGATGCTCCATGGAGCCACCTTCCTGCCCCCAGGCTTCCAGGTGCTGGAGCAAATCTGGGCATCTAGGCTTGGTCACGGCTCTCCATGTGATCTTGGAAGTCCTTTGCCTTTAGAGCAGGAGTCAAAGCCCAGTTGCTCACTGGAGATGACATTAGGCTGAACACACTGCAGATTGCCGAGTGCTGCATGAGGGTATAAACAGGAGGTGCTGTGGAGAGTTATCCTTGAGATGAAATACAAGGCACCTCATTTAGTGCTCAGACTTCACTCTAGAAGTCGTCAGCTGCTTCTGACCATGGTGTTCAAACATCTAAATAATTCAATTAGGTGTGACCTAAGGAAAACCTATAAACATATAACTGATTGGGAGAGCGAGTTCTGATCCCAGGTAATTGCTCTCTTCTGGAGTAGCCTGTAACAGCGCCTTGGCCTGGCTCATATGCCAAGGATGTAGCTGGTTAGGTCTGTGAGTGATATAAGAGGTCTGGTCTCTGGATGCTGGAATTGAATTAGACACCAGCAAGACAGATTTTATTAGGTGTATTAGATGGCTGGTAGAAGGAAGGCTGGAAACCAGAGGAAGAGAAATGTCTCCCTGGCAACCTCTGGGCTGGCATTATTTTTCTTGCACTGTGTTGAGATGAGTGCAATGTTTATCTCCCAAGCGATGTCAGAGCAGCAGATGCCAGCATTGCCCCCACCCCAGAGGCTGGGGCATGCACAGCATGGTGAGAGTGACCCCGAGCTTAGTGTCTATGTGGAGACCCAACCAAATCTACCTGCTGTCCTCCTGAGCCTAACAAGCGTCATGACCCACCAGCACACTGTCCTGCAGAGTGCCTGTTCCAGAAGGATCTGGCGGTGGCATGGACATAAATGATGGAGAAAAGTGTAGAGCAGAATCTGCTGAGGCCCATCTGCAGCTCTGCGGCATCACCAACCCCCTGCCATGACTCAACCGTGATTTAAGACCAGTCAAGTTAATAGCTGTCTGCTGAAGGATGTGCCACTGGGAATTCTTGTCCTAAGGTTTCATGACAACCAGCGGTGAGCTGTTGCCATCAATAATTAACATTGGACCAGCCTTGCCAAAATAAATTCACCAAAAGTGTGGCAAGGCAAAGGTCCCTTGATTTTGCAAATCACCAACCAATTCTCTCTTGCTTGCTGTCCCTGCATTACTGAGGTTTAAGGTGAGCTTTGCTGCACTTGAACTCAGCAAAGACATGATGTTCCTGGTAAAGCTTTTACTGGGGTACACCCATGCCACGCTCCCTGCTCAAAAGTCACTGGGGAGCAAAAATAGCCAAGATGCCTTATTGTCTCACGGTTAACTGCCTCAGCTGCAAATGCAACAGGCTGAGCAGCTTCACGCCTGTTCCTCTTGAGAACCTGGCGCCCTGTGCAGGGCAGATGGCTGCCTTAGACCCGGGTGAGCAGCAGCATGCCAAGTGTCACCAGAGGATGAGACCTGTTGTCACAGGAGAGGCTCTGTCTCAGGAAGGCCTCCTCTGGGAAGCAGATGGGGAATAAACCCTGTGGGAGCCAGCCAGGCATTGTCAGTAACACCATCTCAGGGTGGTTTGGGAGGACAAACAGCAGCAAAATGACCCTAGGGATTAACTGAGTCCTCCATCTCTGCCACACAGCAGCTGAATCCTGGCATTGCAGGAGGAAGAGAGGTCCCCGGTGAGGTTTGGAGGGGGCATTGCATGCCTCCCACGTGTGTGGCAGAGGAGAGGGCAGCTTTGCCAGGTTCAGCGGGAGCCAGCAGACACGCTCTCCTTTTATCACCATCACTGGGGTCTGCTCCTCCATTCCACCAGAGTGGCCAGCAGCCGCCTTGTGTTAATTAACAGTAGAACAATCATTCTTAATCAAAGGCCAGACTGATGGCAGCAGCAGCAGACTGCCCGTCTCATGCTCTGCATACTGTCCAGCTCATCCCATCTCCACTAACCTCGTACTTAGGGCAGAGGGGGAATAACAGGGGCATAACTGTTTCTCTCTAGTTGCTGCCCAGCTGCGATGTGCCACCACAGCCTGGCAGCAGGGACAAGCCCGAGGGAGCTCCTGGGGAGAGCAGAGATGCTCCCTTGCTTTGTCCAGGAGTTGTCTCAGGGCTGGCGGGTGAGCTGGTTTGCCTCCAGAGGTGCCTCCCCACCTACACACTGCTGAAGTGAACTCCTGTCCTTGAGCATCCAGGCCCTCTGCTCACTTGGAGAGACATGGGGGAAGCTTTCTCCTGGCAGCAGGACACACATGGTCATTCTTGCTGTCCTTCCACCCTAACGTAGAGCTTCCTGTGGGAGCTGGCACAGCACCTCCCAAAAGCTGTTGAGTCCAGAAAGCACACGATACCTTCAGCATCAAATAGCAGGGGTCTCCCAAGACTGCAGTTTGAGAGTCAGACCCCTCTGTCCTCCCAGCTCTTCCCCTTTGAGCTTGCCCTGGTTTATATGTATCAGGCACTTGCTGCCCACAAATTTTCTTTGCATTGTGTGAGTGAGGGACAAGGTAAGAGGATAGGTCCCTCACCTACTGCCTTTAGTCTGGCCTCAGGTCAGAGAAACCAGAGATTGCCTGCTTGCCCATGTCTCTAGAAGAGCCTGCGAGCCAGCCCCTCACCCCTTCAGCCATCTTCTGCAAAACCATCCCTGCCTAAATGCTGTCTCATGTAGGTAGGAGATGCTTGCAGAGGTCAGATTCATCTTCCCTGGGAGGTTTCTGGAGTTCTGTCCCAAAGTCCAGCGCGCCCAGCAGGCCCCTCCCCTGCAAACACACATCTAGCACCAGGAAACTCCCAGCACTCTCCTATTTATAGCTTCATACACCACCTTCCATTTTCTGTTAATTAGCTCACTCCCTCTCAATCGTGCCTAGATGAGATGAGGGGCAACCAGAGCTGCTTGGCTTTCAGGCACCTGATGCTGCCAGAGCAGTGCTGAAAGCACTCCGGTGCCTTGGGTGAGGGTGCTGGGAGCATTGCTCCCAGGAAGTTTTTTGCCTCCCTGGAAAGCGTCCGTGTGAGGACTGCGTGCTGGCTCTGTATTTTCTTCTCCCCTACTACTGACAACGTGAGGTTATTTGAGGACCTGGCAGTGATTCATACACAAAAGTACAGCCTCAAGCTACCAAAATCGGATCCAAGTTTTATGCTCCTGGCCTAGCTTGGTCCTGGTGTTTGCATTTATGCCTATTTGTAGCACAGAGAAAATCAAATCTCTGGGCTTTGTTTGCAGGTGAAACTTGGTGACCAGTTGAGTTAGGCCTATCTATCCAGGAAAGTACCAGCAGAGGTCAATTGGTGGTGTATTGCTGTATTTTAGTTAGATGACTTGTGCAAATGCAAGTTGCAGGTGCACTGTCAGCCCTGTGGTGGTTGGGAGAGGAGAGCTCCCATGCACCGAGTGCCCAGTCACCCGTGTGATGTTCTTCACCCCCAGCACAAGGATGGCATGACTCCTTCAGCCCAAAGCAAAATATTTTCCCAGGCAGGGGACGGGTCCTCCTTGGGGAACTGGCACTGTCACCAGTGACCTGGCTAGGGGACCAGCAAGGGTGTTGGTTACACCTACTGACAACACACTGTGGGGTGTGCTGGGGGTGTGCTGGAGGAAACACTTAAAATCCAACAGCATCTTGAAAAAGTGGAGAAACAGCCTGGAACACAACAAAAAAAAGAGAGGCAGGAGTATACCTGGGTCATATTCCCCTGGCAGGGGCAGGTTGTATCACGGTTGGGAAAGCCAGTGTTTGGCGCAGTGTTTGTGGGAGCGCTGGGGTGGGAGGGGAGCTGGGAGGACAGGGAGGACAGGGAAGATGCTGATGGGAGAGGAGTGGATCCCTACAGGTGAGGCAGGCCCAGAGGGACCCCTGAGGTAGCAGAGGGAGGAAAAGCTGCAGGACCAGTGGGGAAAGCTCTGCTAAGGGGTGAGCAGAGGGTGCAGGGAGACTGCAGTAGGGAGAAGAGGATGGGGACACCTCTGTGAGCAGGACCTGCACGCCACGGGCACCGAGCTCTGCGTGCATCTCCCACAGTGGCAAATGCACACGCAACCAGACGTTTGCCAAACTCACACCCTGTTTTGGATGCCCAAACCAACAAACCATGGGGGATTTTGACACTTAAATCTGGGGTTTGGTCCAGATCAGAATGAAATCTTGACAATCCACCCGACTTGGAAACACCAAGCAATTCCTCTACAGAAACAGCACGTTTTTACTGGGAAAATGGTAAATTGTTTTGGTAGTGTCAAAACATAGTATTATAATTTAACGTTTTATGTACAAGTCAAAATGAATCATTTACCTTCTCTAAACACTATGTTTAAACACACGAAATATCTGAAAAGCCTTTTTTTTTTTTTGACATGACTGTCAAATATCATCAAACTCAGCGTGTTTGTGAATGGGGAGATGTTCCCAGCAGCTCTAGCCGCCTGCAACGGCGGGAGACCCTGGCCAGGGTGGCCACAGGGGGACAGGGCTGCAAACACAAAAGGCCATCTGTCACATGCCGGGGGTCTGCTTTGGGCAAGCAGCAGTTCCCCACTCCATCACGAAAATTATGTGGTCAAGAGGGTGGTTTTATTTTTTTCCCACTGAGGCAACAGGTCTGATACTTTCCGCTTGGGTTTCTTTTTGTGAAACGGGGGAGAAATGAACCCCCCGAGGGAATCGAGGGGTTTGCAGCATGAGAGCGCAGTGGATGCTCTCACAGGTATAAGCAGGAGCTGGTTTCGGCTGCCAGCCCTGCTGCACTGTTTATTTTGGGCAGGTTCTGGGAACAGTTTGCATCTCTTTCCCTATTTCTCAATGTGCCTACATGGTAAATTATCTGTAATCATTAGCAAGTCGGCTGTTTCCTTCTTCAGGCACAATTAGTGCGCAGGGTCCGCAAAAATCTTCCTCAATCTCATTTCCTTCACAGGATGCACTTGAGATGCCAATACTGCCTCGGAGGAGGCAGGGCACAGCCGCTGCCCAGAAGCGATCTTCCCCATTCCCCAGGGTATGAGCATCCCCACCTCTGTCAGTCCTCAGGGACTGCCCGGGGAGGGGGAGCAGGTGAAATCCCAGCCTGCAGTTCAGTGAGGCTGAACGAGACTCCCACCGGCACCGATTTTCAGCAAGGTGAGGCAGAAAAACACAGTGGCACAGGGACGACATGATTTATAGTTCCTCAGTCAGAGGAGAATTTGCTCCCCCTGTAAACCCCATCCTTGCCGTGGTGCGCAGAGCTCGCAAATAATTCAGTGGGTCACAAAAAGCATAAGCAATTAACAGCCGCTTCCCAGCCCTGACCTCTGCCGAGAGCGGGTCACTTGGCTGTTATTTGGTGGCTCCCTGAAGCACAGCCGGCTGCCGGTGAGCGATGCCATCGCCCGGGCGGCTCTGCCGCAGCCGGCTTTCGCTCCCCGCAAAAGGTGGCCGTGCCCATCGCCTCGTCCTGCCCCACGCTGGGGACAGTGCCGTGACACAGGACATGACGGAGCGGGCTCTGCCAGACAGGGAAAGGACTTTGTGGAGCAGCAGTTCTTCAGGGGGCTGAAGGACTCATTGAAGGGGAGCTTCGGATTTACAACCAGGAAAGCTGGAATAAATCAAAGCAATTAAAGTGCAAATGAAGCTTTAAGCAATGCGGCATCCTAACTACCTGGGAAGCTCGTTGTGTATACTTTTGCCTCACTTGCTCCCTCGTTTATTTATAGACAGAATTCAAATCACTTAAATAATTTAAACTAATTTGCCAGGTAGAGCTGGGGTTCAGGAAGCGCCTGCTGGCATTAATGAGGCTGTGTTTTGACAGTGGCTCCACTAGCCCTCCGAGCTTGCCTGCGGCCACTTGCTCCCTGGACCTGGGAGGTGCAGTTTGTGTGGGGTCACGGGGATGCCAGCGGCTCCCTGCAAACACATGGCTCTCGGATGTGGTGCCTGGTGCCATCCCAGGTGATGCTGGGCATGAACAGCAAGCAGAGGCAGGAGAAGATGCAGGAGAGCACTGGTGACGGGTGGCTGCAGGTTGCAGGCGCTGGTAATGTCAGAGCTAGCAGTAATTAATCACACCGCAATGAGCCACCGGCGTCGCGGTGGAAAGCACAGTTTAATTTTCTTCCAAGCTGCCTGGTGTAGCAAGGCTGTGACCACATGTCCTCAGGTAACCACAGGTGCTTTATAGTAGCTGGGAGGGCTGGGAAAAAGAGGTACAAGACCAAGAAATAACTCTGCAGCCAGCACAGAGACACCAGAGCAATAAGGGCAGGGGCTGGCTGCACCCCTGCTGCTTGTTTTCCCTTGATGCCAGAGGAAGCAGGACAGAGATGAGAGTACAAACCCTGCACTTCAGTTGGGTTTGGACCCACCTGCAGGACCCCTGAGCCTCTTCAGGAAATCACAGTCCCCCCACATGCCCACCACAGCCTCTCCAGCCCTGCAAGGGTGCTGGGAAGAGGCAGGCTGGGCTGGGAGTTGGGGTGTCCCCAAGCAAGCCCTGGAGATGGAGAGGGGACACGGTGCGGCTGCATGTCCCCATGCTGTGCTGCCAGTCTTCACTGGTGCAGCTGGACACTGCCCTTGAGCTGTGTCTTGGCAGTGGATCACGAGGAACTGTGGGTGTTATCGAGTGCACTTGCTTGCTCCGATGCAAGCGATGGAGCTGTTTGCGTAGGACAGTGGTAGAGGAGAATATGAGATTATGGATTGAATTTTGTCCCAGTAAGGAGTCCTGTAGTTGCCAAGACTGAGGCGTCACTGCAATAGCTGCTCATGGGAGCCCTGGCACCGAGTGGGATGCAAAGGCTGCTAGATCCCTTCTCGTAGGAAGCTGCCAGCCTGGCTCGCTGGCATCTGTAACACTGTGAGCTTATTACGTTCAGGTGAGCTGCCTTTTATTTACAAGAATTCCTGCAGGAAGAAAATTTTTGAATACTTGTCTAAACAAATATTTGCCTCAGATACGCTCTCGTGGCTATCTGATGTGCTCATTTTCTTGTTTATCCAGCACGTTTCTCAAGTGGTTTCTGAATGTATTGTCAAATGCAGTCATTTAAAAATCATGAATCAGGATTTCCCAGAGTAATGGTTGTTTAAAAACTACCTGCTTTTTTAAATAGTCCTCCGAGGAGAGTTTTGTTTCCCCCCTCCTTGGTAGGATGGTCACACATCACTCTACTGCAAAACTCTGCTCCACAGATAGGCAGAGACCTCTGTATTTCCGTATGGCACCAGGGCTGCAAGAGGTGGGGAAAATACCAGCTATTGCACAGCTGGAAAATAAGAAGAGCTTGCACAGCAGCAAATGCTTGGAAACTATTTGCAAAAGGCAAGAGAGGTGCTTGCCCTGGATAATACCGGATTTAACCCGAGAGAAAGCAGCACTCGAACACTGTGATTCAGCTCAGCCCTGCGATCCGCTTCCTCCACTCCGAAAGGTCACCGTGACAAATGAACATGTTTATCAAACCCATCCCAAGCTGCCATGAATCGTTCAGGGACAGATGGGAGGGAAGAACCCACCGTTTGAGCATATTTTTTGCTGAAAATGACCTGCTCGGCACTGGTGGTGAAAGACTTGTTTGCTGCTGTTGTAAACACCATGAATTAATATCGTCCAGTGCCCTGGGTATTCGCTGGGAGGCAGGGTAGGGTTTTGCTGTGTGCTGTCATGTAGGCATGAGGATAGTTTGGGCTGGGAGCACGTGCCTTCCACCAGCTTCCCAGACCACACATGTAACGCACAGGGGCAGAGGGGCATGATTTACCAGCAAGCTGCTTCCTAACCTTAACGTGCTGTGATGCACCCACTGCCCTTTAAATAACCGCTGTCTTTTGAAGGCATAAATACTTAAGGGGGGAAGAAAAAAAACCACTATTCTCTCCTGAAATACCTAATTTATCTGGAATTATCCATCCTTGGCTATAAATCCCCTGTAAAACTTGGCACGATTTTAAAAGCAGTTACAGCAATGACTGTATATTTTTATCTGAAACCTCAAGAAAGAACAAATTGAAGCGCTAAATGGCAGCTACAAGGCATTGTGGAGAGCCGCACTGGTGAGAGCAGGGCTGCGGTGAGTGTCTTGCCTGGAAAGTACCATTGAGGGGTACTTGTGAATCCCCCTGGGCTCTTTGGCTTCTTTCTGAGCAATTCCTGCCTGAGAAATTATTTTCACGTGCCAGTTTTCTCCACCTCTGCCTCTCTCCCTAAAAGATGAGAGCCCAGGTTTGTGTGTGTCCTTGTCAAACCAGCCGGCGGGGAGCAGAAATAGCGCCACCGAGTCCTGGTGAGCTCTGGTGCCGAGTCCCTCCGACAACTCCCAGGGCTCTCCCCGGGTCCTGGTCCCCCTCCTGCAAGCAGGGATGTCCCCCGGCCCCAAGGGATGGGCAGCCAAACTGCATGCATATGCGGGGTTCAGCTCAGCACCTTCGCAGGCCCTCCAAATCCAGGTCTAGGCTCAAGCTAACCCTCTTGAGCTGGGTAAGGAGTGCTCCCCGATGCCAACAGCCTGGCTGTGTCACCCTGGAGATGTTAATCATGCATCTGCGCAAGCTCTGGTGGAAATGACCACCCTGGAGATGTTATCTCCAGGGTGGTCATTTCCACCAGAGCTTGTGCAGACACATGGTGCTGAGGGCTGGCGAAGCACGGGTGGCATGAGAGATGGGGATCCGCGGGCAGACATGACCACGGCGGCCAGTCTCCACAGGATGAGATGGGGTGATCTGTTGGGGGGTCTGTGGGGTCAAGCACTTTCCTCCCAGGGAGCTCCTACGTATGCAGGGCTAGCTGTCACACGGCATGTGATGGGCACATCTGACTGTGATCGTTATCTAGCTCCCTCACTCTGTGTAAGCAGTTTAATAGTACTCTTGAGTGCAGTGGGACCTATTCACTTCCCAGGAGTGCGGTCCCTGCGCAGAACAGATTAACAAATGAATTACGCAAGCACAGCATGGTGAGAAGGAGCTGTGGCCATGAACAGCTGAGCCAGGCCAGAAAGCTGCCGTCACCTCATGCCACCCTGGGCACAGCTTTGCTACCCCCTCCCCTGCCATGCCGGGGACAACCCAAGCCCCGTGTGCCAGCCCTAACCTCACCCCTCCTCCAGGAGGGATGTGCCCCACACTCTGCGGAGCTGTTTTACCCCCTCCCCTGCTGCAGCTGTGGGCAGGGGTCTGGCAGCCTGCACTCGCGGATCTGCTCCTCTCCACCTGGGTTGTGCTCCTGCTTTCTCTGCAGGAGCACCCAGGACTTGAGCTTGCTGAAGAGTTTTGGATGGAGAGTGCCCGTGTAACGGCAGCATGCTGTGTTTCCATGCAGGACGCCCTAGGCTGTGTTCATCCTCAGTAAAAAGCTGTTCTGCATCAAGCCACACACAGGATGGTGGTGGGTGCCTCGGTGGTGGGGGCGGGAGCCCAGCTCATGCTGCGGTGTGGTGGGAGCTGAGGGAGGCTGTTGTCCTTGCCATCCCGCGGCTGGGATGTGGAGGGACCTTAACGCTTATTCTCTACTCTCTTTTCCAGGAATGGAGGGATGCGTGTACAGCTAGGAGCAGCAGGAGCATGGCACAGCCCCACGGGGATAGGTGTGCACGTGGTTCCCTGTGAGGACACAAAGGGACCCCCCTCCCAACCCTGGAGGAGCGTGGGGTCTCTCTGGGAAGAGGAGAGCTCCCCTTCCTGCCCTGCCGGCCAGGTCTGCCTGCTGCCCAGTCACCTACCGTGTTTCCAGAGATCTGTACCAGGATTTGGGTCTCTAAGCCTGGAGGTGCATTAGTGCCATAGGATTGCTGGAAGGCCTGACAACGATGGGGGACCTGCCACGGAGGAGGGACACCCCTCTAGGAGGCCCTGCACCTCTGTGACCCCTGGCTGCTGGTGGCAGAGGGTGCCTGGGGCTGGGCTGCTCGGCCAGCCCAGGTCTGGGGACAGAGCCGTGGTGCTTGCAGGGCACAGCCAACGAAGGGCAAAGAGTTGGGGACAGGGTCTGCAGGGGCAGCCCAGAGCCCCAGGAGAGCCGGGCTGCCAGCTGAGCCGCGGCTCCTCTGGGGACCTCTTCCTGGGGCTGGGAGACGGAGCAGCCCTTGGTCCCTGGGCTCACTGCAGATGTCACCCCATGCCCTGCCAGTGGGACTGCTCCCCTAGTGCCAGTGCGGAGGGAGGGCTGCTCGTCTCACCATGGTGCTGCCACCGCCCGACAAGCGCCATGTCTGTCTGACCACCATAGTCATCATGACCAGCATGGCCTTCATGGACGCCTACCTGGTGGAGCAGAACCAGGGGCCCCGCAAGATCGGCGTGTGCATCATCGTGCTGGTGGGAGACATCTGCTTCCTCATCGTGCTGCGCTATGTGGCAGTGTGGGTGGGGGCAGAGGTTAAGACGGCCAAGAGGGGCTATGCCATGATCCTGTGGTTCCTCTACATCTTTGTGCTGGAGATCAAGCTGTATTTCATCTTTCAGAATTACAAAGCAGACAAAAAGAACCTGGAGACAGTGGCCAGGAAAGCCTTGACCCTGCTCCTCTCCATCTGCGTGCCAGGGCTTTACCTGGTGCTGGTGGCCTTGGACAGCATGGAGTACATACGGACCTTTCGGAAGAAAGAGGACCTGAGGGGGCGCCTCTTCTGGGTGGCCCTTGACCTGCTGGATATCTTGGACATCCAGGCCAACCTGTGGGAGCCGCACAGGACTGGTCTGCCCATCTGGGCAGAGGGCCTCATGTTCTTCTACTGCTACATACTCCTCCTGATCCTGCCTTGCGTGTCCCTCAGTGAGATCAGCATGCAAGGGGAGCACATTGCCCCACAAAAAATGATGCTCTACCCCGTCCTCAGCCTGGTCACCATTAACATTGTCACCATCTTCATCCGGGCCATCAACATGATCTTGTTCCAGGACAGCAGGGTCTCCACCATCTTTATTGGCAAGAATATCATCGCGATCGCCACCAAGGCGTGCACCTTCCTTGAGTACAAGCGGCAGGTGAAGGAGTTCCCCCAGAATGCCATTGCCCTGGAGCTCCAGCAGAACTCCCTCTCCCACAACCAGGCCATCCACAGTGTACAGGGCATCCCCCATGAGCCGTCGCCCACCAGCGAGATCCTTGACACATGAAGGATCACCCCCAGCTGAGCATTGGTTCAGATAGTTCCGTGCCAAGTGGAGGAGGGATACTGCTCTCTTGCTGCGTGGGGTGAGCGCAATGGACAAATCCTGGCAGCGAGGGCTCTTCTAGGCACAAGACACCAACCATGTTTTAATTGAGCTATGGAGCGTCCCCTAGATGTCTTCATCTCAGGTATAACCCTAGGAGTCCTCCAGACAAACCAAATGAAACTTGCAAAGGACCTGAACCAGCTAACCCTCTGTCTCCCTCCTGCCAACTTCTCCCCTCCCGAGCAAAGACCGCTAAGGTTGCAATGTCCCTTTTTACTCCTCAAGCACCGCACCTTTACTCCAAGCCTGGAATGAAGATTTTGTTACCGGAGACCTTTTTATGGAGCGGGGACAGGGGCATAGGTGTGCGGGTTTGGGGGGAGGGTGGGATGTATGAACCAGTAAACCCTGTGATCATAGATGTCTCTTATCTCCAATGGTTGTGTTTACAGTTTCCTATTTATGACGGCTCCTGGGGGCTTCTGGACTGCCCTGGGGGCCAGTGTCCTTGCGGTTGGCAGTGGGTGAGAGCAGCAAGCCCTGTGGTGGGGAGCGGGGCCAGGGGCTGGCATGGCTCCCCCACCCCGGGACGAGGTGGACTGTGCCTCCACCAGCGCACTACGCTGATTCTGCTGGGAGCAATGTTTGACGAGCTAAAACTAATCTAATGCTGGTCTTTTATGTATTTCATTCACTCCAAACAACTCAGCACAATATTTCTATTTTTAGAAGGGTTTCTCTCTCTCTCTCTCTCTCTCTCCCCACCGTTGCAAGCCTCCCTGCCTGCAGCAGCCGGCGCAGCCACCCTGGCCTTGCTGGCGCTGCTGCAGGCAGGCACAGCCACCCAGGAGGGCTTAGTACCAAGGATGGCGATGATGCATTTCACTCCAGCATCGAGTGTTTATAAAGAGGGCTGCTTTCCACAGCTACTATATTTTTAAAATAAAATATTAAAAACAAAACAAAACAAAAAAAAAAACAAAAAAACCACAACAACAAAAAAATACAAACAAACCCAACCCAAAAAAGAGCCGGGAAGGACGTGCTGCCCCGGGCAGGTGGCTGGGCTCGGGGCTGGGCACGGGTCTCCTCTGCCGGCGTGCGTGGTGGCGAGGGGCTCAGCTGGCCACGGGCAGCAGGGCGGGAGGCAAGGGCCAGCTGGACAATAAAAGCCCCATGAGAGCAATGGCTTCTGGTGGTCTCTTTTCTGCCAGTGTGGGGAGGGAGGGGGGCAGCTTGGGGAGCAGCTCCCATATGGCCCAAATCACTTGTCTCCTCCTGTATCCACCTCCCTGGAACCCCTGCACTCCTGGAGCAGTGGGTGCAGAAAGCAAATACATCGTTTTTCCAGCTGAAATGCTGCCCTAGGGGTTGGGCACCCTCTCAGCTGGGGGGAGGCACAAGGGAGAAAAGCAGAAAAGCTGCATCTCAAACATGCTGAAATGGGATATTTTTGCTTTTTCTAAACCAAACATTTCATTTTGAGGAGAGGGAATAAAATGCCTGATGCTGTTTACATTTCTCTTCCACTTTTTCTCCTGGCTCTGCTTACCAAATTTGACCTAAATCCACAAATCATTTTAGTCTCCCATCTTTTCAGCCCATCATGCTCTGTCCAAAACCTTTCACCCAGCCCTGATCCAGCCTTCCAAATTTAGGACCAGCCAATCACAGCCCTGCCAAACTCTCCTTGGCCCCCCCTGTCACCCAGGGATGACTTCGGGGGGCGGTTCTCTACCAGGAATAAATCTGCTGAGAAATAAAACGCTATCTTTGCCAACAAAAGTGAGTTTGCAATAGATTTTTCCAACTGGAAAAGTTTCTTCCTCTTTTCCCTCAGAGAACGTGAGAGGAAGCGGGCAGCTGATTTAAAAGGTATTAGCAGAAATTAATTAAATTGCTAAATTATTCTGGAATACCTATGGAATTACATATTACATTTCTACAGGTGCCATTAAAATACATGCGATTAACATCAGTACAATTAACTCCCGAGTATCTAATAAAATTCTGCCACTCTTTTAGGTAATTAATTTATGAGCCTTTGTTTTACAGCTCTTCCCCAGAACGGAGCGGAGGAAAACCTACAGGTGCTGGAAGCGCGGTGCTGCCGGCTCCGGCGTGGTGCTGCGCAGCCCGGGGCTGGGATGCGCCGGTTCAGGCAGTGCCCAGCATCAGGCTGCGCCCACAGCAGTATTTTATCCTGGGGATAAAATAAATTACCCCGGGGCTTACTCTGACAGGTTGTTGCGTGTATTTTTGTTCTGTCTCAGCCTGCTGCCTAGCTCTCCAGCCATGCTTTGTATTGCAATAAGTTAATATTCCCTTGAGCCTTATCTGCTGCTAAGGTTGCTGGCGGGGGTGGCTGGCTGTGCTCCCTGGATGGAGCCTGCATGGAAAGGGAATAGTGCTTTATCCTACTGGTGCCATAACCTCCGAGCAGGCTTAGGAGTGCCCACAGCCCCGAGGCTGCAAGGCCCTGCTTTCCGCGGGTGACACGGGGTTGTTGCGGTTGTGGAGAGGGGTGTCCGTGAGGAAGGGCTGCCCTGAGCCCCTGCGTTAGGAGCAGGAGTGGGAGGGGAGGTCCTGGAGGCCATGCTCACCTGGGATGTGGAGCACTGCATCGCTCCAGTAAGGCACCTGAGCTCGCTGGTGCTCAAAGCCTGCTCTGTGGCGAAGGGAGGGAGGAGAGGCTTTTCTCATCTTCTGCTGTTCAACATTCCCCAGGGGCTCTGTGTGCATCGTGTTGCTCACTCAGCAACACAGCCCTTTCTTTTCAAAGCCATCTTGAAAGCAAGTGTTACAAGCTGGCCCCTCCACAGCAGCCGCCGGAGGAAGGCTAGGAAGCAGGGGAGAAGAGAGCTAGCTTGGAAAGGCAGCGCAGCGAGAGTCTGCGAGCAGAGGGGAGAGCCAGCACAGCCAGCAAAGACCTCGGAGACAGCGCAGCGATGGGAGCACTGCAACAGTTCCTCACCCCGTGCTTGCTGAGGGCAATGCAAGCTGCCACCTCCTCCCCAAAACCCAGCCCTGCCCAGCAGGTACAAGACCCCAGGGAGCCGTGAGACCAGCAGGAGGGATGGCATAGTGGTCATGGTGGTGGTGGCTGTGCAGGGTGACTGGGCTCCCAGCCTGGCTCTTTGTTAGGGGAAGGTGATATTTTGCTGAGGGCAATGAGAACTGAAGGAAACAATTAAAACTAAACAGGCTGGAACCAAGCAATTTTTCAGCTTGCTGCTGAGAAGGTGTGTGGGCAAAAGGCTCCTTTGTGAAATGTGAAATCATCCTGGCAAGCTACAGACTCCCACCTGCTGAAGCGAAAGCAGCACAACAATAATGCAGAAGGGATGCAAATTCCCAGCCCTCCAGTGGAAAACCCATGGGAGTGGCATCGCTCGCTGCCATTCAAAAACAGACCATGAGCACAAGGGAGCCCTTGTCCTTGGCAGGTAGAAGCTGGTGACACTTTGGGGGCCCAGCTGGTGCTGTCCTACCAGTTACCAACCCGCTGGGCAGCACTGGGGTGAATGCCTCCCTCCAAACCAAGCGACAGCCTCTGGAGGAGCCAGGTCCACCCCGTAGCTTGCAGGGGACACCAGAGCAATGGCACCCCTCTGGAGTTGCAAAAACCAAGCCTCTCTGAGCCTTCCTGTCAGGCTGGTCCTGAAGGGCAGCAAATTGTCCCAGCTCTGCACAGCCATAGATGATCTGCGATTGTTCTCCGGGCAGCGGGGATGGGCTGGACTGAACCCATCCACTTCCCAAGCCTTGCAGAACTGCAAAACAAGAGCTTACAAGTAAGCGGAGCAAAGCAAGCCATAGCAGGCTGTCATGAAGCATTGAGCCCAGACAAATCTGTCTGGGTCCTGTTCCCTGCCAGACATTTGGATGACGAGGCAGCAATGGGCTTGAGCTGGTGCGTGCCTGACACTGCCTGTGAGAAGAGCCTGGGCCCAACTCTTGTGTCCCAACAGCCTTGTGGCACCTGCAGTACCTCCACCCTTCTCACCACCTCGAGCTGAATTTTACCCTCCTGGGAGCTCGCATCCAGCACGCAGCCGCACAAGCACCTTGCTGCTGCGGTGGCCTGTGCTCCAGCATGCTCCACCACCAAGGGCACTAGGAAGGCGAGTGGGGCGTGAGCCGTAGCTTTTCTTTCCCGGGGTCCTAGCAGCTCTTCTGTGTCCTGCTTGTCCTCTAATTGTCTCCTTTTGGCAGGTGAAAATATCTGATGCTGCAGCGCCTGAGCATCGCTGGGAGGAGGGTGGCTGGCGTCAGGCACCGAGCCGAAAGCACCCTGCAGTCCCGCAGCCAGGCTCTCCACGTGAGCACGGCACTGGTGTCTTTGCAGGGTCTGAAAGTACTTGGGAGAGTTTGGGAGAAGAAAGACACCCACCTGGGCGATACAGCACCAGGACGACCCTGTGGCCAGGCTGGCTCTCTGCAGCGGGAGTCTTTGCAAACGACACACCAAGAACAGGGTGCCTGGGGACAGGCTGCTCTCCCAGCCCAGCATCTGCTCCTTTTTGCTGGGGTTTAATTACCACTCCGGCCCTGGTCCTTGCCAGAGCACAGGCTCCCTCGCAGCCCCGGGGCATGGCTGCTCACACGTGGCCGGAGAGCATCGAGCCCCAGCCCCAGCCAAATACCCACCGCTGCCTGACGGGTACCTGAGAGCATCACCTCCTAAAGTAACCTCAGGAAGGTGCAAGGGGCAGGAGCCGCAGTGGGGTGCAGGGAGACGCTCTCCCACGGGCAGCAGAGCAGTGGAATGCTTTGCCTTCTAACCTGCGCCACGCTGATTTCCTCCTCAAGCGTGCCGTGTGCTTGCTTGTGTGCACAGCTCTGCTGCAGCAGGCACCGTGCCGTATGGCAGGGAGGCATCGAGGCTGTCAGGTTGTGTTTAACCAGGCAAGGTAAAAAGGCTCTCCATTCCCTCCCTTGCAAAATGCGTACACACAGCCCATGGGGTGCCATGCATCCCGGTGCCACCCTACACAGTCCCGTGCACTGTCACATAGAATCATAGAATCATAGAATCGTTTAGGTTGGAAAAGACCTTTAAGATCATCTAGTCCAACCATTGACCCTACTCTACCAGGTCTGCCACTAAACCATGTCTCCAAGCACCACATCTACACAACTTTTAAACACATCTAGGGATGGTGACTCAACGCCCTCCCTGGGCAGCCTGTTCCAATGCTTGATAACTCTTTCAGTGAAAAATTTTTTCCTAATGTCTAGCCTAAACCTCCCCTGGTGCAACTTGAACCCATTTCCTCTTGTCCTATCGCTAGTTACTTGGGAGAAGAGACCAGCTCCCATCTCACTACAACCTCCTTTCAGGTAGCTGTAGAGAGCAATAAGGTCTCCCCTCAACCTTCTCTTCTCCAGACTAAACAATCTTAATTCTTTCAGCCGCTCATCGTAAGACATGTTCTCCAGACCCCTCACCAGCTTTGTTGCTCTTCTCTGGACACGCGTCAGCACTTCAATGTACCTCCTATACTGTGGTGCCCAAAACTGAACACAGTACTCCAGCCGCGGTCACTTCGGACCATATGCAAATATATAAATTTTTTTTGTTTTCTTTTGTTCAATCTGGGTTAATTTGTTGAGCGGAAGTAGACTGAATATCCATGCCAATAACTGTTTTCCTCCTGCCTGCCCCAGATTCGCTGCCCTTCTTTAGCTCAGGCCAATACTGCAATAAAAAAACCAGACATGTGTCCAGAGCACCATAACAGCAAATCCCATCTACCTAAATTCCTCCTGCCCAGGCTCTGTGGCAAAAGTTCGAGTTTCTCATTAATTTAATGCTAACTTTGAGTGCCCTGGATTTTTCAACTGTGTCTATTTTTTAGGTCTGGCATCCTTGAAGGATAATTTCCATTTAAGTTAGTGATTCGGGCTTGCTCATTTAATTTCACCTTAATAAAGATTTTATGTGGTTTTGACATGTTCAGTGTCTCAAATGTATTGACACGACAGCCTGAAGAAACATTATGACCATAATGGTTCAGGAAGCATTAAAAAGACCCTGGCAAGGTATATTGATTGCCCTCTTTTACAGTTGTTTGAAGACAAAGACCAGTCAAAGGGAAGAGTGAGTACTGCAGTTTGTTTTTATGTGAGCTTCCCTGATGTTACAGCATTTCGTGTGTGCAAAAGGCATTTGCAAACATATCTCTGCAAATTCTTCATTGGGATGTGAAGAAGCAGCGGTCCTCTTGCTGGGATGCTGTAGGGAGGGGGATTTTGAAGGAAAAATGCTGCAGATGATAGCAGAAAAGTCACATCCAAGGAAGGGGCATCAAAGTGCAGATAAATAAATAAATAAATAAATAAATAAGTGAAGAAGATGCCTAGACCCTCCTCACTAGTGTATCCCAGAGAAAAAGCCCTCAGGCTGCCCATGGCTCACTGGGGACCCCTTGTACCATGCTGAGGGAAATGATAAATCATCTTCCGAAACCTGTCCTTACAGCTGTGGGCTTCCCCATCGACTCTTCCCAGCTAATGTACACTCAACATCTGTGCAAAAATGCAATCCCATTATGGGCATGGTACACTGAGTGCAACAGAGAGAAAAATTAGTAGAACGGCAGGGGCAGGAATGTGCTTGAGTTGGGAGAGGAGCACAATTAGCACCTCGCGGCCAGTAGTTGCATACAGATATACACCCCAGAGGCCCCTGTGCAGCCACCTGCCCAACTGCTAATGGAAGGATTTTTTGAAAAGACAATTCACTAATTGCCACCAATTTCCTCCAACCCCAGCAACGCTGACTTCTGTTCAGAGGAGCCATGCACCAAGGCAGAAAATGGGCTGCAGCAAAACAGCATCATCTCTTACCAGTACGGCCACGCATTGTTTTGCCGGGCTGTGCTGGCGCGGGCTCTGTCCTCTGCACCAGCCCAGCGTGAGGGTGCAGGAGCCAGCACTGTGCTCCTGCTTGGCTTTTGAGTAGGGCAGAGGGAAGAGGGGTGTCCCAAAAAGCTGGTCAACAAGACATATGCAATGAGGGGACTGGCAGAGATTGAGGTCCAAGGTAGGACCTTCATCCTTCACCCTTAAAGCATAACATGGCAGAAGAGATATTGCCATGAAACCAGACCAACATTTCAGGCCATAAGGTCAGCAGATATGAGGTCTGCAGGGCACTGTAGCCACAAACCCATTTCCTAGTGCCCTTACATTGCCTTAGCTGAGTGATCACCCTTGCCTTGGTCTCCAGGGCTCCCCCGCTTCCCCAAATCTGACATGAAATAATAACCCATCGCTCATGGGAGCTCGTGGGGCTGAAGATGCTGAGAAGCAGAGTGCGGCGCCTTAAGCGTGTCAGGCACATCCTCCCACACCCCGGGTGGGCCATGCCGGCAGGCTTCTAATAACCCAGCATCTCAGCTCCCAGGGCTTTGCACACGAAGCCTGCTCTGCCCAGCAGAATAAATACCTCGAGCAGAAAAAGGCACTGTTTCCCTTTTTTGTGCCAGTGCCAGGGAGAACTTAGTATTCAAAAACTGTTTTGAGATGTTTCACTTCACAGCTGGTGAATGAACTCAGAGAACTCAATAAACCTCTTTGTAAGAAATTATCTCTCATTAATCTCTCTGGTGAGGCTGGCACCTGGAATAGCATAAATCTTTACCTGCACATACTAGGAGACAGGGGAATGGGCCATAGGCAGTAAGTGTGTTGTACTGGGAGAGTCCCAAACGCCAAATAAAGAATAAATTCTCATAAAATTTTCCTCCTGATCTCCTCCTGGGAAGAGGACATCAGCAGTTGGAGGAGATGGATCCTTGGCGGAAGGACCTTTAGCAGGAGATAAGGCAGCACAAGAGTCTCCAGCAATCTGAAGGTGTTTTGGGGGAAACCTCACCTCCTTTCCATCAGACATTTCAGGAAACGTCCCAAGGCTTTAAAAAGTGCTGCTTGCTCAGGAACAAACTGCTCCACAAGGACTGCCAGCTCAAAGACTAGTTGCTTTGGAAGCTGCATGGTTTCTGCCTCATCCTTATCCACAGCAATAAGCTGGGCTGGCTGTGCTGGAGCATGCCGTGCACCTCCAGCATGTACGAACACACTCCTACAAGCCTCACAGCTACCAAACCCATCTCCCCGAAGCAGGACAGCTCTGAAAAATGCTACATTTGGAAAGAAGAAAGATTATTTGAGCAAGCCTTGAACAGCTTGCCATAGAAATAGCATCCAGAGTTTTCTGCCTCGCAGGCGATTTCGAAGTTTATTTCGGTGTCCTCTGCTTTGGTGCAACAGATGGCTGGGAGACGTGGTGGCCCAGAATATTAATACTTCCCTCCAGCATCCGTGTCCTCAGCGCAAATGGCGTCTCCGTGCTCTTGCTGAGCATCATGCAGCCTTGTCTTCTGTCTCAGGGCCGTACTCTTCCCACGTCAGCTCGGAATTAAAATGTGTGGTTCTGTCCACAGTGGCTCCCTCAGGGACGGGGCATTTTGCATCAGGAAAGCTGCAAGGCAGAGGCTGAGGCTGGGAAGCAGGGACATGGTTATGGAAGAGGTATCAGCCACCTTGCCCAAATGGGAAACAAATGAAAACATAAAAAGACAATGAAGCAAATCTCTTCTGTGACCATAACCACCACGCTGTGCTGCAAAGAGTATTCAGCCCATATTTTAATAGTCATCTTTTATTGATACCTAATGTCCCATGACCAGTGTCCAACGAGGAGCAATTAAGCATTTGCTTAGATAAAATGGATGTCTTCAAGTGATAACCAGGCAAAGGATCTTCCACCCTAATGTCAATATATGATTTTGTACCATGGAAATAAGTGTGTCATAAAAACCACGCTGCTCCCGTGTAATGACTGCTGTCTCCCTGTTCCACCATGTCGGCAGTGGCTCTCTGCGTGCCGGGGCTACCCAGGCTGTGAAGCATTGTGTGGCTCGACTTCCCAGCTCACTGGTAACCAGAGCCAAGCTCAGCCTGCGGTGGTCCTTCAGATGTCCCTGACTGACAGGCTGTGGCAAAGGACTGTAAGGCATTCAGAAAGGATAAAATTATACAGCTCTAAATTTTAATAATATGAGCCCCAGCAATCACACAGATAAATTTAATGGTGACCACTTAGAGACCTGCTGGTGGAACTGTAATATTTGATGAGGTTGCTGAATAACATGCCAGTCTTTCTCAGACCCAGGGAGGCCTATAAACGCCAGCGGGATGGAGACCAGCATTTCAGCCCTCTCCAGCTCTGTGTAGGAAGGAGCTGGCACTACGCTTCCCATGAAGCATGGACGGTGATGAGTCTTACACCTCCCGAGCACTATGCTGTCAACGGGTCAGGCGTTTTTGGCTGGGAACACGATGCCACCAGCTCAGTGGTACCCTGCAGCCTGTGCCACCTGGGCTGTTGGGACTTCTGAGCATCACTTCCCACGGCTGGCTGTGCCCTGCGAGATCCTCTCTCTGCCTCCTCACACCTATACCAGGCACTTTCCAGGGGCTCCGTCTGATGGAGTTCTTCCTTTAGTCATTTTTCTTAAAAGTAGGAAATTACATCCATACTATTAGGTACAAAGAACATGAGTGCTGTGGGGTTCAGGATTTAAAAGACAGCAAGTGCTCATAGCAACTGTGCCTGTGCCATCCTAACACAGGCACCGTAACTGCTCTTTGATTTTTGTTTTAACAAGCACAGTGTCAGGTTCAGGGCACATGGACTTTCAAGGGAAGGGATGTCCTTTAATAGCTGGCTCTGTTCTTCTTCCACAGGTTCATGTGGGATGCTGGAAAGGTTGCCGATGCCCACAGCCAGCTAAAATCTGGGGCCTTACAGAGAGATCAGTAGCAGTACTGGGAACGCCCTGGCTGCAGTAAGTCTCCTCTCTTACAAACCCAACCTTTCCAAAGCAACCTGGGCATTTGCTTTTGCCAGGATCAGGCTTACAACAGATTTCTGCTTCATTCTCTTTTTCCCAAACATCTGTCTGCAAACCACCCAATGGCCCATTTCAGATTACCAGTCTGTCCCCGGAAGAAATCCTGCCCCTGTCCTGCTTAAGCCCTGCCACGATGCCCATTTAATCACTCCTTTACTGGGCCAAGCAGCTTGCCATACCCATCTCCTCCAGCCTAGACCCTTGTAGGGCACATTCCCAGCAGCATGCCAGCCCCAGCAGGGGTGAGATGCACCTAGCACAGTTCTCAGGAGCACAGTAGCAAGCTTCACATTTAATCTGCTGCAGCACCAAGTGGGATTTAGCAAAGGATCAATCTGTAATTGACAGTGCCTAAAGAACTTTTAAATATGTCCTTTAACTGGTTCCTGAAGGACTTGTACTATTTTAATGAGCATCTCAGGAAAGAAAAGCTCTCTGTAGAGCATTAGCTTTGAGAACCGAAAGCAATCTCACCAACACACAATATGAAGTTTGATTGACAAGGCTGATACCCATGAACCATGCTGATTGACATTAATTAGTCTGCCAGCCTTTAATTGCTTCTGATCATGTCCTACATCACTCTGATTAAAAAATTAGCCCCATGCAAAAAAAAAATAAAAATCAGTGCAGCAGGGGATGGCTTGAGAAGATCTCAACTGGAGCCTGGGATTTCACACTCAATGCCTTTGCCCACGGAGCATAGATAGATCATTTCAAAGGGACATCAAAGAGCAGGCTCAGGCAGGGAAGAAGCCTTTCAGCCTAATAGTTGCAACGAACCACTCCTTCTTAAGGTATTTTTATTTCAGCAGAACCCAAATGCTAGAAGAAGAGTAGAGCAGCTAGCCAGGCAAGGCAAGGCCATGCCAGCAGCCAGAGCTGCAATGTTATGGAGCAGCAGGAGCAGGAATGCAGGCAGGACCCAGCTGAACAGCCAGTGGGATGCAGGCAAGGCTGTCCTTTGTCCCCTAAGACACCCACAGCAGTGCACCATCACAACCCCTGCTTTGAGGCTGGAGCCAGGCTCTTGCTGCAGAAAGACAGTAACACGCTTAGCAGAGAAACTTTTCTTTCACCCAGGCCCCACTAGATCCCTGCAGGAGCATAGATCCCAGCAGCTGCCCAGCAGATGCATAGCCACCATGCCAGGTTCTGACCTTTATAATTGCTGATGAGTTGGGGAATGGCTGATGAGGCACAGGGGAGGCTAATTTTGGTATAGGGGAAGCTAATTGCTGCTCCCTGTGGCAGAGAGGGTGGGCTGGGGGTCAGCTCACCTGGGCTCAGTTCAGTAGCCAGCTTTCTGAGCTGTAGCCAGCTGGCTGGCAGGACCCAGCTGAGACGTGCTCCAGCCCAGGGCAGGACTGGTGCACCTGGAGCCTGCAACTCCTGCCAAGCTTGAAACACTAACAGCAGCCAGGACCAAGACATCTTTCTCTCTCTCTCCATCTCTCCTCCTTTGGTTGCATTCGCAAATACAGCCTAGACTGTCACCTCTCTGCTGCACACAGGCATGTGAAGAGGGGTGCAGTCTGCAGCCCCTGCTCTCCTCTCCCCTCCTGCGGCTGCCCACCTTGCCATCCTGCATTTCAAGAATGCTGTGGGATCTGGGGAATGCCTCCCCTGCCCTAATTCTCTCACTGCTCTCAGATACCTTCCAGAAAGCCTCTCCTTTTCACATCCCGCAGAGGCATGTTGCAGCAGGGTGGCTTCCTGTGGGGCACGTGGCCGGGGACGAAGGAGGTTTTTCCTGGGGACAGCCCCAGAGTGGGACAAACATTGCTCCAGCCAGTGCTCACAGACACAGGCTCTGCGGCTCAGCAGGAGAGTCATCGCTTTTCTCTCTGCTGCCCTTCTCTGTCCCTCTTGGTTTCACCCAGCCCAGACGCAGCAAGGGGGTCAGCGAGCAGGGAGGCAGGAGCGTGGGGGGCAGCAGCCTGCCAGGAGGTGAAGGGCAATGCTGAAGAGCAGTCTTGGCCAAGAAGGAGGGGGTGAAAAAGTCCCAGTGGATGAGTCTCTGGGGAGAACAAGTTATCGGATCCTTGCAAAGCAAGGAAATTTGGGGGGTTCATCACCCCTTCCCTTCTTTTGATGCGTACAAACCAGAGCTGAGGAGCTGTGTGAAATACACAGTTCCCATGGCAGCCAGCAGCAGCTCCCAGACCAATAAAAGGCAGGATATGATCACACTCTATTAGTTTGATAATATCATTTATAGTTGACTTAGAACTGCGTCCCATCTAATTAAAAGGGAGCTGCTTCTGAAAAGCGCAAGAACAGAAAAAGGCAGAGCGGATCGTTGCCCTGAGCCCCGTGCCTGCGCAGCTGTCTTGTCGGTGAACGGCTTTTTATTTCTCATTTCACATTGAAGCTAATTTCATCCATCACCAGAACCAATGTGACTCATGCCCCCAGCGAGAGATCGATGCAATAAGAAAGCACCAAGAGGGAGGGGAAAGCACTGTTCTCTAGAGCCAGTGTCGTCTGGAGCTCCTCTCTTCCTTAATTACACTGTTCTGTCTCCTGGGTTTTTCAGGGGATCATGTTTCTGCAAAGCCAGGGGAAAGCCGGCAGCGGAAACACAGAATCCAGCCCAAATCCTCCTCCTCTTCCCCATTGCAAGCAGGCACGCAGAGGGAAGCAGGGACGGCAGAGGGCTGGCTCAAGAGCACTGGTTAAAAGGGTTCAGGCTGGAGGTATAGGTAAGGGCAGGGATTCCTCACAGACACACGTCTTCTTGGGAAACTACCAATTTTTATGGAAAATGAAATGCTGCATTTTCACTTACAGCCAAAATGTCAGAATTCCTCAAAATGCCCCCAAATTAGGAGAGGAAAGGGAGCAGTTGTGTGCGCAAAGGGGTGAGCGCTGACCAGATCCTATTTTCTGCCTGGGCGGCTGCGTTCCCGAGGCAGCTCTCAGCTGCTGGAGCAGTCTGGATGCTGCATTTGCTCCCTGAGCCATGCAGGTGCTGGCCGATGGACTGCAGCGGGGCTACGATGCTCAGATACCCCCTCAGCCCATGGGCTAGTAAATAGTCTCCCACTCCCTTAAGCTGTGGTGGGTCTCCTCTTGTGTCCTGCTGGAGCTGGCAAGGAGCTAAAACACATCTGGGAGCTCTCTGGAGCTCGGCAGATGATGATCCTCAGCATTTCACAGCAGGGCCCTGCAAAGCTTTGCCAGCGTGGAGCAATCCAGCTTCTCGACTAAGAAAGTCATCCTGGGCAGGAGAGTTGCTTCTTTCACAGGCAACTAATTGCCAGAGTCAGAGAGGTGCTGGAAAACATTCGGAGGATGTAGGTCATACTGATGAAGAAAATGCAGACAGACAGGTCCCTGGCATCTCACAGCCTGATGGAGCTGCTGCAGCCACAGTGGCTGCTGCCTTGCCTTCCTGGCCAGGGGAAGGAGGAACACCTCTGGAGCCTGCTTGGGTCCCTGGGCCCGTTACCGGCACTGCAGAATGTTTGTACCACTGTGGGCATCACGAGGACCGCCAAAGGCAGGCAAGCTCCTGAGCTGTTTAGGTGCTTTTGAAAGAAGTGTCCCCTGTCCCCAAGCAAAGGTACCGAAGTAGTACCAGCCTGGGGGATCCTGGAGCTGCCACAGCAGCGCTCACCCTTGGGGATCTCCTGATGCTCCCACCTCCCAGCCAACGAGAAAATCCCCCTGGCCCTGCTAGAGCCGGCAGCATTTCCAGCAGAAGCTGCTTTCCCAACCTGTCCTGGAGGGTTTGCGAAGTCCCTAGCAGCACTGCTCACAGCTCTTCAAGATCAAGGGGATAAGAGCTGTTGCTTTCCTTAAAGACTTGTTAACTGGAGCACTTTCCAAGGAGAAAGCTGTGCAGGATGCTGAGCGCAGAGCGTGCGGAGAGCGGCAGCTGTCACAGGGCTTGGGCTGAGAGGCGCTCAGGAGAGGGGTGTTCATGCTGGGGGGAAACAGCAAAAGCCCTCATCTAACGTTCACTCTGTGCAGGGACCCGTGCAGGCCATGGACCCCGCAGACTGGGCACAAACCCTTCCTTGCCCACCTCCAGGCTGCCTCCTGGGCAGGGCTTTTCCCTGATTTCTGGTGAATTATGGAGTGCAACATCCTGCTGTCCTTCAGGGTGATTGCCAGCATCTTGTGGCATCATCGCCCGGCTGCTCCTGCTGCACCTACCCTTACAGGTGAGATTTTCTGGGCCATCAAAGCACGCAGAGCTGGCCAGCAGTCCTCATATGGAGAGCAGAGACCTGCTTGCCTTTCAGAGCGTGATAGTAGAGCTGTGAAATTTCAGCGGCTTTATTCTGCAGGCAGCCCCCAGCACGCTGTTGTTCTCTGAGAGATTGCCAAGTTGTCTGTTCTCACACTGCATTAGATGCGGTCATTGCAGGCTCTCACCTCTCGCACGAGTGCCAGCATCTCCCAGACAGATGCAGGGTCTGCTCATCGGAAACCGAGCTGCAAGCCCAGTGTGCTCAGCCCCCAGGCTTCACAAAGACTATCTCCCCAGCACCTTTTTTCTAGGTGCTAAATCTTAATCTTGCGTGCTTTACATCCACCTGAAATTCATGGCCCGATGTGCATCTCCCTGTCAGAAAGATGTTACTGGCAGCCTCTGGCTTGTCCTGCACTGAGGAGTTTGGGGACTGGCTCGCAGCAGCGCTGCATATCCCTTGGCACAGGGATGCTGGCGTGGGAACCTTCCCTGCTACCTGGGCTGGCACTTCCCTTAAACTCGTAGCCTCTATGCTGCATTAAACTTCTGAATTTAACATTTCACCTAATCCATGTATATATTGAGATCCAGGGCCATCTTTCCATTGAGGCCATCACCAGACTTCATCTCACAGCTACCAAACTCAGCTGTTTATTCCCCGTATGGAACACCCGCTTCCTGGGCTTTCAGCATCATGCTGCTGATCTCCTGCCCAGGAAGCAGAAACCTGAAGAGAGCCACATCGCTTCCAAAGAAAGCCATCTCCACAGGGCTGGCTGAACTGTCCATGAGTCACACCTCGGACAGGCTGCAATTAGTGGGTAGGATGCTGTTCTCTGCTGCCATGTCCTCCCATCGGGCACTGACATGAGGAGCGCAGTCAATAATCGGAGCTGATGCGTTGTTTAAAACAAAGACTCTGTCTCCATGTTAACACACCCTGCCAGGATGCAGGAAAATTAAGCAAACTCATGAAGCACAAGCCAAATTATCTCCAAATGGGTTTTCTTTCCAGCGTTGCCTAAGAGGTGTCAGTCACTTTTCAAATTATTTTCCCTAGCTGGGGATGATGAAGGAAGACGTCTGGGATAAAGGTGCCTTCTGCTACCGTCACGCAGAGCGGCTGTGTGACAGCCTCTCCACCTGACAGGCCTGAAGAATCAGATCATTTCTGTGTAAAATCAGCTTTCACACCGATGCCCCCAGGAGCCAGGGACAAGGAGGTGGCAAGGAGCAAGTAGCCATGGCAGGAGGAATGCCAGCAATGGGCAGAGCAGCTTGCAAAGAATGTGAGACCACCCTGGTTGGTGGTCTGTACACTTAAATGGAAAATTAATTCCAGTCTGTACAATTTAATGGAAAAAGAATCCTGTCAAACCTTGCATGTTGGGTTTTTTTTCCCCATATAGTTACAAGCTTGATTGATAAAAGTAAATGTGTTGACATCACACATAGGCACCTGCCATGGTATCACCCATCAGCCTGATTAACACACATGAGAGGTACAGATGTGTGCAGTTTAGAGACTGAAAATTGGCTCATAGACAGATCTTAAAGTACTTGGAAATGCAAAGGCATCACCCCATGGTGGTAATTCTGGTGGCACCCTACAGGTACCAGTCTTCTGTTGTATTATTTTCTTATTGAGATGGTTCAAAGTGAGCAGGAACACAATTTAAAACAATAAATGGGCAGCAGGGCAATCCCACTGAAGGCAGGAGGCAGAGAGCCACCTGCCCCAGCCACGTTCACCCCCAGGGCTGGGAAGCTCCATGCTCATTTCCCATGAGCCGCCGCCAGCAGCATCCATAGCTTCACAGGATGGAAAGCAGGTTGGAAAGCAGGTTGGGCCATTCTGCGGGACATTGCTCTTACCCTAAACTCCGTGTCCCTCCAGCCCGGAAAAGTGCAAGGGCTCTGATACAGCCTCTGCAGTGCAAATCAAAGCAACCGCATCAAAGGAGACAACAGCGGAGGAGAAAGGAGCCTTCAAAGGCAGCTGGGCATGGGGCCAAAGAGAATTTACCTTTTATCATTTCCTCCTGAAAGGGAGAAAATCCTGCCCGCTGCACTGGGCTCTCCCTGCCTGAGGCACAAAGCAAGCGGGGGCAACCTCTGCTGCGGCCAGAGCAAGCGAAGCAGGAGAGCAAGAGATGACTCCCAGAGCCAAGGACACTGAGGAGGGGTTCAAACCCATTAAAATAAGGGACCTCTGAGCTTCCTCTGTGCCAGAGAGCACAGGCATTGGGCAACCGGGGTGCTCCTGCCCGCTTCAGCTGTGCCTGGGGGCAGAAGACTCCTGCCCGTGGTGGGATGGTTCCTGCAGCAGATGCCCAGTGCATCACCCGACCCTTCTGAAGTGGAGGCAGATTTCCAACAGTCCCATCAGGAGGCATTTCAGACCGCGGAGTTTTCCCCTGGGGATTACCCCCGACAGCGAGATTCATTGCTTCTGATGTTAACATCCTGCTGCGCTGCTGGTCCTGCCTCCCTGACTCGAGCGCCTGCAGTCTGTGCCCATCCAGCACTTGGACTTCATGGGCTGCTTCTGAGATGTTGTCTCCCTCTGCCATATATATTTAATTCCTCAAAGAAACCCACTCAGGACAAAACCCAGATGTGATACCAAAGACATCCAAGACAGAAGTCAAGGGGCTTTCGAGCCGACCTGCCCAGAGGAGCCTTCACCCTTATCAAATGGGGTGAATAAAACGAATGCATCTGCAATATTATGCAAATGAACCTGGCTGGTTTGCCTTTTCAGTATTTATGATCCTTTTTATTTGTGAATGTTGAAGAGTATCAGCTTATGCTTACAAAATGTTGGTGGAAAGGAAATGCATCACGTCTGTCTAAAAGCAGAAAATAGGGAAGGAATTTCCCTGCCATTTGGAAAAGCTCCTTTTATTATCTGTGTAATAAATGTACAGACTTCCAGCCTGCAGATAATTTGCAGAGGACAAGGTACTCTCAGTATGGGTAAAAACTCATCTAAAATAACCCTCTTTTGCCAGAAAAGTATTTAATTTGGATTTAGGTCAGGGTTTCAAGCTCATGCTAAGTGCCTTTGCAAATCGCACCCCACGCACATGGTACCGTCTTTCTGGTGAGCACAATGAATGGGCCATGAACATCTGTATCTCCAGGGTTCAAGGGAAATTGTAGTTTTCAACATTAAAAAAATTCCTGATGATTTTTCAACTGAAAGTGTCGTGGTTTGGGCCAGATTGGCCCAATCCGGTGGAACGACAGATGCTCGCTCCCTCTTGCTCTGCTCCCGAAGGGAGCCAAGAGAGAGAGAGAAAAAGAGAGACTGAAGAGTTTAGAAGGAACTAAACTACTTTAATGAAATATTAATAATAAAATAATAAAAAGAAAATAATGAAATATATACAAAACCGTATCAACCTCCCAGGATGACAATCACGTCACCAGCAGGCGCTGGGGAAGTCCCAGACTGGACTCAGTGGCGGACGGGAACTGGATTCCGGATCTGGATTCAGGATCGGGATCAAAGGCAGACGCAGAGACAGAGTCCTCCTCGGACATCAGCCATTGAAGAAAGAAGGGCTGACCCTTTGATCCCTCAGCTTTTATACTGAGCATGAGGCAGATGGGATGGAATACCCTGTTGGTCAGTTTTGGGTCACCTGTCCTGTCTGCTCCTCCCCGCAGGTGTGACCCCTCTACGCTTTTCCGCTTCTGACCCTCCAATGGGGCAAGTAACAAAGTTGGCTGGCCTTGGGTGTTATAGCAATAAGTATAAGCAAGAGCCTCTCTGCATACCGTTCCTTGGCATCAACTATAAACATGGGTCTTACCACTCTGAGAGTGAAGAGTTTTCTGCACAACATGCCGTTAATTTCAGCAGTTAGAAGAGGCCTAGCTAAAAAGTAAAGTTACTGAACATGATTGGTCCTGTTTTACCTCAAACCAGGACATTAATGTATGGGTTCCTTATAAAAGCTTGATCCCCTGGAGCACAAGGCCATTCTGATAAGCCCTGTGATTTCTTTCTGAATCTCCACCATGCAAATTATGCCTGTGCAGTCATGGGCCCCACACCTGAAAACATAGCTGAGGATGATAATTGGCAGTACATTTACCAAGAAGGCAGATCACAAGCTCCAGGTGCTTAAAAGAAGGAGACCATGCAGTCTGATCATGTCCGTCTTGGCGCAAAGACAGCTGGAAGCTGGTCCGTGTGCTAGGAGCTTGCTGGGGCAGCCTGGCCAATCCCATCCTAACTGTCCTACATGTGAAGCATGTTGCTCCTCAAGAAGCTTTGGCTGGCAGAAGGTCCCTGGGGCACAAAGCTAGTGTCTTCTGTATGAGATAGATAAGCTGATGGACATGTCCACCACTGCAGCCAGGAACAAAGCTGATGGACATGTCCACCACTGCAGCCAGGAACAACTTACATTATGGGGAAGAGTGGCTGGAAAGCTGCCTGGTGGAAAAGGACCTGGGGATGTTGGCTGATAGTCGGCTGAATATGAGCCAGCAGTGTGCCCAGGTGGCCAAGAAGGCCAACAACATCCTGGCCTGTATGAGGAATAGTGTGGTGAGCAGGACTAGGGAAGTGATCATCCGGCTGTAGTCAGCACTGGTGAGGCCACGCCTCAAATACTGTGTTCAGGTTTGTGACCCTCACTACCAGAAAGACATTGAGGTTCTGGAGCGAGTCCAGAGAAGGGCAACAAAGCTGGTGAGGGGCCTAGAGCACAAGTCTTATGAGGAGCAGCTGAGGGAACTGGAATTGTTTAGCCTGGAGAAAAGGAGGCTCAGGGGAGACCTTACTGCTCTCTTCAACTACCTGAAAGGAGGTTGTAGCGAGGTGAAGGTCGATCTCTTCTCCCAAGTAACAAGCGATAGGATGACAGGAAATGGCCTCAAGTTATGTCAGGGGAGGTTTAGATTGGATATTAGGAAAAATTTCTTCACAGAAAGGGTTATCAAGCACTGGAATAGGCTGCCCAGGGAAGTGGTGGAATCGCCATCCCTGGAGGTATTTAAAAGACAGGTCGACCTGGTGCTGAGGGACATGGTTTAGTGGTGGTTTCGGCAGTGTTAGGTTTACGGTTGGACTCAATGATCTTAAAGGTCTCTTCCAACCTAGGTGATTCTATGATTCTGTGTCTGCTGTAATGCACTTGTAACATGCAGGGTCACTTCTTAACTGCTCTCTGTTTCATTTGCAGGTGTGCTTAAGGACAATGTAAGCAGAAGTTCATACAGCATCCTGACACCAGAACTGCTGTGTAAAGCAGGTACCCAGCGCGAGCCTGGGCAAGGAGGGAGTCCTGCCACCGGCAGGGGCATGCAGGCTGCTCCCCACGTGCTGCTTGCCTTGCATCCTCCACCACTCAGCTCCCACCCTCCAAACACCATCCCCAATTTCCCAATGGCCAGTACCAGCTGGCGGCTGTTTCTTTCCCTCTCCCCCTCCCAAATCAGTGTGATGCGGAAAGCAGCAGGAAAGATTTCCATCTGAACGCTCTGAGGCTGATTACACTGGACAAGCAACTGGGAATAAGGCAAACATAATCACAGGTAGCAGTATTAGCATCACTAAATCTGGCTCTGAAAAAGCAGCCTCTTCTAAAAAACTTCATTTCTATTAATTCCTGCATTTTTCTGGGCTGCTGAGGTATTTTTAGTGCCTTGTTCGGCACAGCATTAAAATCCCTGCTTGGTGCAAGTAGATGCTGCCCGTGGAGCAGCACCCAGACTTGGCACCTAATTGCTCTCAGATTAATAGCACGTCACACGTCTAATCTGTCCAGCCATGGAGGTGTAATTGCTCCACGGAGGGGACAGTGTCTAAGAACTTCTCCCCAGTGCTGTTATTTTGTTTATGTTTTCTCAATTATGTGATGCATAAGGGAAATATTGAGGAGGCAATAAGCTTTCAGGAATACAAAGCAAAGACTTTCTTCATCGCAGTGAGGAAAAGTCCTTATGTGCTGAAGTTGTCAGAAAGATAGCCTGAATTATTAAGGGGGAAATCTGTGATGCCTTCACACAGTGCAGCAAACCGCTGTATCTACAAGCTGTATGGAAAGCAGCTGCGCAGGCATCTGACACCTAACATCACGGGAGGGCCCAAACTGGCGCCATGGTTTTTACAGCATCAATTATGGATGCTGCTCCAAGCATCCCCTGGCAGATACCCTCTGCTCGGAGCCTCGCTGCTCCATGAGCTATGCTACAGCATCGGCTTGCGCCTAAGAAACACAAACCCCCAGGGGCAAGCAGAGGGGTGCAGGGGCAGCATGAGAGGACTTTGGACAAGGCTGGGGGGCTCAGCTGTTACATGCATTTATTTCTCAGATGCGAGCAGGCTTGCCCTCATGTGGTGATGCACCAGCGTGGCTGGATTGCCGGACCGCCTGCACTCCAAGCTTTGGATGGGCTCAGTTTACTTGAGTATTTCAGACCTTTCTTTTCTTTTTTAAATGTACGCTAAGCTCTCAGCAGACAGGATCTCTCCTACTTCAGCATTTTCATGTAAGCTTAATTCTTGATTTTACTATAAGCTGGTGTTCCCTCCGAAGTTGCCATAGTTACTGATGCATGCGTTTCTGATTTCACACGCTAATGACTGTCTCAGCCTCTTGTTTGCGGAATAAACTATGTGACCCTGAAAGCAACATAAAATGAAATATTAAAGCACTTACAGTTCAGAAAGCAGACATCATGAATCAGTGATCAGAATTAACCACATTATCAAGCCTGGTTTAAAATAATCCAAGCCTCTAGGCCAAGCAAGAGAGCAGGACAGCCCCCAGACCAGATTTGTGGGGGATGCTCCAAATCCGAGGGGCAGGGTGGTGTTGTGGGGAGCGTCACACCCTTCCTGCACACCAGCACTAGCCAGGCAGCGGCTCTGGGTTTGCTGCTCCATGAAACGATGGTGGGATAGACCTGCCAGCCTGGCATCAGAGGGGCAGGCGCAGAAGCCATGCTTTGGAGCAGCCCAAGCTGAAGAGCAGCATCTCTACGTGAGATACCACCCCCACTTCCAATGCTTTTCTCCCACAGGAGAGGAGGAGGAAGCAGTAGATATCTTCTGGATAGCGTTCAGAGCAACACTGGCTGTGGGGAGCGATGCATGGACATGGGGAGAGCGCTGGCCTTGAAGCAAAGCCCTGAGGCTCTCGCCACCTTCTCCCTATGTGTTTGCTGGCTTCCCAGGACTGGGCTGCAAGGACATTTCTGGAGCATGCCATTGCCTTGGAACCACAGCAGCCTGCTCCTAAAGACTGGCTCTGCCCTTGGGATCGCCACAAGACCCTGTTCGGAGGTTCTCAGCACCCTCCAGCATTTAACAGGGCACATGAGAGCCCTGAAGGGCCACCTCACCACCCTGAGGGCTCTGTTGGGGATTTGGAGTTTGAAGAGGAAGGCAGTGAACCACCCAGGGCACATCCCCTGGGCACTGCAGCATGGCTGTCGAGCATCCCAGCAGCTTCTACACAACTCTGCTGGTCCCACTGCTTGCTTCCCACCTGGAAGGGTGGTTGGCTAAATCCTAACCTCTCCCTTACCCCGAGAGCTCCTGTCCCTGCCTTTTCCCATGCCATGGCCATCCCATGGGGACCGCCAGAGGTTCTCATGCATCCCAGTGCTAACCTTGCTAGTCCCAGGCCTGATAGCCGATGGCCCTGTCCTTAGAGAGGTCACTGGGTAGCAAGGTGTCCCTGTCAAAGGCAGTCTCATCACCCAAGGACACGTGGGCTGGGTGAGCAGCCAGTGACAGGCAGGAGCTGCATTTCCCTGTGCCGGTGCTGATATAACTCATTATGCACTTGGCTGGCTTGAGACTAAATTATAATAAATGCATAATGAAATATTTAAATTTCTAGCAATGGAATGGAAGTGCAGCATCATTTGCCCTGCTGACACCGGGCTCTGCTAACAGCCACCCTTTCCTCCTGGCACCGTGGGGCACATTGCCTTGTCCCGCAGCACACCCACATCCCCCCAGCAGGGACCAGACCTCCCCCAGGCACGCCAGCTCTCGCTGGGAACTGTGGTGGGCTGACCTTGGCCAGCTGCCAATTAAAATAGATTTGGATAGTTAAAATTTGTCCTGGTTTGAGTGACACAGGACTAATTTCTCTTCTAATGCTTGGGAAAACTGCACTTTTAGAAGACTAGTGTCTGAATTTGTGGAAATATTTACTTTATAGCCAGCTATGGTGTGTGGGTTTCAGGGTCTCAGTGTTTTTCAAGCTCACCAGGTATGGGGATGAGGAAGAGTGAGACCTGGGCACTTGGTCTAAGCTGGCCAACAGGATTATTTCAGATGATGAATGTCACATTCATTATAAATTAGAAAGTTTGCTGAGAAGTGCTCTCTTTCCCTTGATAGAGGCGATCCAGAGAACTTCCTGCCCTGGTGCCGGACCCCTGAAGCCTTCCCTTCCTCCCAAAGCCGTAGCGCTCACAGTGTCCAACATGTACTGTCCACTGCTGGGAGTGCACAGCTTCCTACTGATAGAATGGGCTGAGTATAATCCTTGTATATTTTATAGTGGTATTGGGATCAATGTTGGTTCTTTAGTGTTATTAATGTTATTTATCTAGTTTTATTCTATTAAATCTGTTTATATTTCAACCCCCGGGTTTCCTTGTTTTTCCCCGATTTCCCTTTCCTGGGTGGGGAGGGGTCATCGGGTGATAGAATAATTGTCTAAACGACAATAAATTGTTGTGGGTTTCTCAAACCATAACAAAATTAAAACAAACATAAATTAAAAGGGAGGCCAGGCTGGGGGAGCAGAAGCAGCGGCTTCCCCTCAACATTCGTGCTGGGTCTGTTCACACGTGCTGTCCGAAAAGCTGGGCTAGGGCCGCCTGCTCCATCCACCGGACAGGCACCCAGGTCCTCCAGCAGGAGCAGAGTCCAACAGCCCCTGGTCACAGAATGAAATCTTGACCCCAGGACCAATGATGACAAATTCAAAAACCCCTTCCAAAACCTGGCCAGGCCCCCGGCACACACGCTCTTCTGCTCCATTGCTCGGGATCACATCTGTGTTTCGCCCGGGAGCAGCTCCCAGGCTTGGTCCTGTGGATGCAGGGTTATTTTTAACCCACTCTCCACTCTGGCAGACTCTGACTTTGGCAGGAGATTTTTGCAGTGTCACAATGCCAGGCTAAGCTTGGAAACATCCTACTGGGACTGCTGGAGGGACGGATAAGTGGCAGAGAGGCTCTCGCAGGGCAGCGTCTGTCTGGGCGAGCAGGAGGTCTGAGCCAGGCTGCTCCTCTTCACTGCCTCGGCTAGTGCATTTTGGGCAGTGCAAAGGGAAGGCAGCAAGGAGGTTCCTCACTACCTCTTCTGCTTCCCTGAAGCTTTGCTCACTCAGTTACAGGCCAGAGACCAAATGGTGATGAGGCTGCACCGCTGCAACCAGCCCATGATGGTGCTTGGTGCACCAGGGCGAGTGAAGCATCTCCTCCTCCCCACCTGCTGTTGGTCCTGCTGGAGCACCTAACCTTGGTCTTGGGCCAAGCCAGCAGCAAAGTCAAGGGTCCTTCTGGTGGGGCTGAGACCCTGGTGGGTGCAGTGGGGTGCAATGGGGAGGAGGTTCATCCCAGAGTCACGCTTTGCCCACCGCCGCTGACTGCTATGCCTGCAGTGCTGGCCTGGGCCTGGGGAGCCCCCGGGGCAAGCTGAGGAGGCTTCACCTTTCTGTCAAGGAGCTCTCCGTAGCCAGGGCTGGCAGCTCCTCACACTCCACGCTGTGCTCATCTCAGGCTAGCTGCTATTAATTAACGATTGATACCTCGCTCGGCAGGGTGCCCTGGATCTGTTGGTGCCATGAGAGGCACACAATAAACCCGTGGCTAACTGCAGTAACTGGGGTGCAAAGACCTCCCCTGTTACGACTTGGGAGGGTTATAACTGCCAGGTCCCTGCGCCCAGGCAGCTTCCAGTGTGCATCCTCCTGGCACTGTGTCCCTCTGACAAATAGGGTTGCAACAGGTGAAGATGAGGAGGATGGGACTGACAGACAGACAGACAAGCAATAGGCAAACAGCCCAGGTGCACGAGGGCCATTTTCCTTAGGGAGCCAGGCTAGGAGTCACTTCTGCCGAGCCATGTTCACATTGCTTTGGGTCCTGAGCCTCCAAGGTAATTAGCTGTAACTGTCTTTACACTGATGAGTGATTTAAGGAGCTCGATCTTTTTAGCTTATTAAAGAGCTGGGTAAAGAAGAAACTTGACCATAGTCTTTAAGCACCTGTGCAGGGAGGTGAGGTACGATATTGAAAAGGTCTTTGCAGTAGCTGATGAAGACACCATAATGTCCAGCACTGAAAAATCAGCAAATTTCAAGCCGAAAATGCAATGAGGACTTTGCTTGTAAGAGAAGTTGGATGCCTAGCAGATTAATTACCAAGAGACCTGGTGGGCTCAGCGCCACCCAGAGTTGGGTCAGCCACAAATTGTTGGTGTCCTCTGTGGATGAGCAGGGAAACCCCATCATTTGTGCTTACACAGCTGCCTAAATGAGAAAATTTACGGAAATCCTTCCAGCCCCCAAATCTGCACACGAGCACAGCAGTGCAGAAGGGCTGTCCTGGGCAGGGGGCAGTGGATGGACAGACTCTCGGAGAAAGCAAGCAGCTCATGGAGCAGGAGGAGAACTTGGGATTGAAGATAATAGATCTAAGGGAACAAAAGCTAGGGAAAGAAGCTGAGCAGAAGTCCTTTAAAAAAGGCACAGGAGAAGGTCAGCTCCAGGCAGGCTTTCACAGAGCACTCTAGCGTGGGTATGGTCCCTGCAAGGACACAGAGCTAATTGCTCTTCCTCATCACCTCTGTGGGCACAAATGTACTCTGAGTTCTCCCATCATCATCACTTCAAATTCTTCAGCTTCCCTTTGAATTGCAGCTTTACCTTATCTGTGTAAGTATGATAGAGGGAAGAAATTGTCCATGGAGGAAAGCAATTAAAAATGCTCATTTTTTGTTAAGTTGTTGAAAAGACGAAACTGACATAATTTCTTAGCACAGCAGGTGCTCAGGAAAGACACAGTTCAGAGCAAGGATACGGAAATACGGGATGGTTACCTCACCTTTAGGACCAGCAGCATGGAGCTGGCCACGTTTTGCAGCTCTTAGCTTGTAGTTTTGTAGAAACGAAGAAGCCCACGACACTGAAGGACCCTGAAGGAGATGTAAAGCAGCATATGGAGAAGATGCATTTTGTGAGACAGTCCAAGCCATGCCAGGTACTTGGTGCTCCAGCCAGCCATAGCTGTGGAGTCTTACAGGTCACAGGGAGCTTGTGAGTCTCTGAGCTAGCCTGGCAGGGCCCTGGGGATGGTGCCTGAGCACTGAGAGCATTCAGACACATTTTCTGCTCTGTGCCCCACGAGCCTTCACACCTGGCTAGCCACCCAGTTGGTGACTCGGTCCAGAGATTTCTCAGTAATTCTTGGAGGTGTTTACTTTACTGTCTCATGCTATGTATTTGCATACATCCAATTTACAGTTCCCATCATCTAACTGCCTTGGTAATTGGGCAGCTGGTCTCAGAAATGCTGATTTACCGCTCTGCTGATGACATAATGTGTGTTTGCACTTGCAAGAGGCGGTTGTGAAATCCCTCCCTCCTGAACTGAATTCCACTATTGATTTTGCTTTATTAGATTAATATTACCATGACCTGCTGTTTTACTCAGTGCGTGTAATACACTGGCAAGAATGTACCCATACAGCTCTTTCGCCACAAATTGCATTTCCCGCATGGGGCAAATGCATCTCCCCTGCCTTGGCACTCTTGCAAGGAAATAAGATTCCCTGCCCGCTGGGAACAGCAATGAGACTGCAGCCAGGAGTGCAAGCAGTAAATGCCACCTCGGAATATTTCTGGTTGGGTTGTGTTTTGCTCTGCCAACACCTGCCTGGGCTGGGGGCAGCTTTGCTGCTGCCGCCCCACCTCTCCCTGTGCCCGCTGCTGGCTGCAGGATCTGGCACGGCAGCCAAGCGAAGGGCTTCATGGTGACTTGTTCAGGTGGCTGCATGCATCCCTGCCGAGCCCCATGCACTGGCCATCACCGGTGTTGGCAGCGGCAGAGGTGCCCGAGCTGCCTAACCCACATCAGTACGGCTGACTCAAGGAGGACAATGTGCAGGACAAGTGAGAATGGTAATGAAGTGTTCCCATCGCAGAGCGAGAGCGCTCAGAGCCAGCTTCTTCCCACACGGCCAGCTGCCTCGTGTGCTTTTTACGTTTGGTTTCCGTCCAGCCTGAAATAAGAGCAGTCTCCGATGAAGGCATTTGTCACTGCCCAAAAAGGACTTGCAAGCAAGGTCAGCCTGGGCTGCCGCAGCGCAGCTTGCCGGAGCCTTGCGCTGAAGAAGGGCACGAACATACTGTCCTCCAACCTCCGTCCACGTACCCCCTCAGCCACCAGGTGCACAGCAAAGGAAACAGCCACAGCACAGGCTCGGTACAAATAAAAAGAGCAAGAAAGCAATTTTGCTTATAGGCATCCTTATTCCAGCAGTCCACCAGGCCTGATTATTTTTTTCCTGTAGCTGGTAATTCTTGTATTTGCTTATTTCCTAAAGGAAAGCTTTCTCTTTAAAACCAGAATGGTAAATGCCAGTGTTACATTCGTAAGGTGCTTCAGAGGCTTGCACATCCCTGTGCAGCCTGCCACAGCAGGGAACAGGTACTTGGGGGACATGGTGCTGCTTTGCATCACCGGCTGGCTCCGGACATCCAGTGACAGAGGGCAAGAAGCTTTTAAGGTTTTTGTTCAGTCCTTACGTACCGGTACTTACAGCGAGACCTTTTTTTTTCCAGCACTGCACGACATGATCGACTCATACATTTCCCTTAACGTACAATTTTGGGTAGCAGAAAACAGGCACCAGAAGGATAATTTCAAGAGAGCAAATGATGAGGAGAATGTCACAAAAATGAAAGGCACTGGAAGGAAAAATACTCGCAAAAAGCAAGTTGAGGCTGCTCAGAGGGGACTGGGCAGCAGATTTCCACCTCTATGATGGATAATATTAACTTTTCTACTAGTTCTTGAATTGCTGGAGCAGCAGGAACAAGCTCGGACCGTGCCCTCTAGGCATGCCCACCTCGCTTTTCCCTGAGCCCTCCATTTCCCACATCGGGAGTCCCACAGGAGACAGCGGCAGCTGAGGGCTCGGGGGAGCCGGGAGCAGCCCCGCGCTGATGAGTCCCAATCACAACCCCCAAGCAGCAGGTGGGCTTGAGCATATTAAAATGCCAGTCTGCCAGCTTCACCCATACTAATTTTCTCCTGTCTCTTAGTAACTGGCTGGTACAGGTTATGTTAATAGGGATTTAAATTCTCCAAAGAGCAGAAAATTAAAGGAAATTATGAATCAATTTATGTTTCATCTGATTCATAAACCTACACACTCTACAAAATGAGTTGATTTGAAATAATTAAGGTTAAGAATGTCCTCATCACCTCTTCAATAATCCTACTAGATGCACTGCATTTTCCCTGTCTTTGCTCTTTCTCTCTTTAGCATTTCAAATTACATATCTTCCTTTGGTTTTTTTTCAAGCTATCCCAAATTTACCAGGCAATTAAAAAGCGACATGTAATAATAATAACAGCAATAACAATAATAACAGCAATAGGCTGCCTTTGCAGCAGGAGGAGCAGAATGCTGAAGGGAGGGAGGTGAACGGGGAATTCCTGCTAAGATACAGCCCTTTGCAGAGCAGCCCCAGTGCATGCTGTTCGTCGAGCCGTGGGAATCAGACTATTTATAAGCCCTTTCACATGTGAAAGGGGAGCACGGCAGCGGGACGCCTCCTCTGCAAGCAGGTTCTCCCTGCAGCTTCAAAACTGTCCCCGGTCCAGCGACCCCCAACTTCAGCAAACATCTTCCTTTGCCTAGCAGATGCCCATGCTCTGCTATAAGAGTTTCTCCTGCAAAGCTGCGAGGACGATCACTCCAACCCTTCTGAGGATTTCTCATTAAAGTAATTTTTTTCACCAGCAGGTTTTATTCTCAGGATGATGCATTTAAATCAGCTCGACCACAGCGGACTCACATGTGAATAGCCCCTAATTAGGAGCGGAACCCACTCATCATGCAGAAATTTTACAGGGAAATAGAGAAGGGATTTTCCCATCGTCTCAGACCTGGCATCACATGCTCCCCAGGGCATTCGGATGGTAAGATGACCCAGCTGGGTCTGAGACCCCACAGTACAAATGCATGGCAATTTTCTTTACCTATTGAAGGTGAAGAATGGAGAATGGCTGCTTTCATGGATGCATTTCACAGCAATGGGATGCATTGCTCCAGTATGCGGTTGCTTCCATTGCTGCTTTGTATCGATGATTATAGATTTGTCATTGGGAAATAAGCATCAGCTACATGCAACTATGTGGTGGCAGCAGTATTTGGCTCCAACAGACAGCTGCTGTCTGTCCAGGTTACTCCAGCGATAAAGTAGAAGGAAAATGTCATGCATCCTCCATACTGCTTCTGAAGGTCTCCAGGGAGTGACGATGTGTTCTTCCCCACCTGACCTCAGACAAGCGTTACGGCAGAGATTTGTGAGCAGGAGTTGCCATGGTCCTCTGCTTGGAGTCAGGACACACAGGTAGAAAAGTACCCAAGGAGCAGGGCCTGTTGCCACAAGAAGGCAGCGCCAGGTGCCAGCTGACGGGCTGTGTGACGTTTCCAATGGAGCAGCAGGGCTCTGCAGGCACTGACGTGTGATGTTAAATAGAAGTGAATCGAGTCTTTCCTTGGCTTGGCTTGCTGAACCCTTCAGTGCCTTGCAAAGGAGAGGGTGTTTGATTTGATCAGGGTGACGCAGAAGCTCAGTCATCTCGTTCACGCATTGATCTGGCTCCATCCGCTGCAAGCCAGAGTGCTTGCTCCGTGGTGGGTGACCCTGTGGTCGGTGGCCAGCTCCCTGTCATCTCAGGGAGGGGATGGATTTGTGTCCTTCTCCTCAGAAACAGGCCCACAGGCATGCTGGTCTGCAGACACGCCGCAGAACAAGGCAACCACATCCTGGGCTACTTTGGGGCCTGGGCAAGGTCAGGAGATGGAGTGGAGGTATTACCCCCTTCTGCTTGGTGTTGGCAAGGCTGCACCTGAAATAGAGCCCAGTTTGGGTCCCTGCGCCCAGTTCAGGACAGACATGGAGAAATCAAAGGCTAGTAAGGTAGTCAGGGCCAGATCTAGCACTGGTGATAGTCCTGCCCTGAGCCAGGGGCTGGAGTAAGGACCAACCAGCAAACTTTGGTGATTCTGGGGTTCAACAGGCAAAGCCTTCCCTGCAAGGGAAGAACTGTGACATCTTTGGGGAGACAAGCATGTCATTTCTCGGCGCGCTGCAGAAACAAGCTGAAGACGCTGAACCCCCGTGAACCGTAGCCTGAATTTCAGCCCTGCTAAACAGACTTAGCCAGTGAGAGAACGGTCCAGGGTCAGAACAGAGAGAATGACGAGGGAAATGTCCAGGGGTGATGTCGGACCCTGGGAAATGCAGAGCAATTACAGCAACACCCGACTAAGCCAGCCTGCGGCTTAGGAGAGTAGCTCCGCTTTTCTCTTCAAGTCTTCCAGTTTGTATCGCATCTCAGGAGCTATTCCCCCTCCTCCTCCCCGCGGTGTGCACCAGCAGCTTGCATCCCACTTGTTGACACAGTTGTAAATCACTCTTGACAAATTTAACAATGACTCAAGGGCAGCAAAGAAACAGCAAACAGCAAAGAATAAATGTTGTTCCTGCCAAAAATCAGTGCGTGGCCCGGTGCCTCCACCCCCAGCCACCCAGACCTGCCTCTGTGGGGCCAGGAACACGCGCCGACAGCAGCCAGTAAGGTCACTCACCCTCACTTAGAGATAAAATGCCAAATCACAGCTGACATTTAACTTAAACTCGCCTTGCCGAGTGTGCTGCAACAGGCAGGGGGGCTGCGCCAGGCAGACTTGTGCCAGCAAAGGCGAGAGGAGCACCCAGCACCTTTGCGGGTGGGCTCGCCTCTGCAGCTGATGCTGGAAGCTGGGAGCGCTGCCGCCCCCCGGGAGCTGATGACCACGGGCAGCACAGCTCCCTCTGCAACCTTCCCTGCATGCTGCATGCCCTACTCAGTCGAGGATCGTGTCCTGGATGCTGCTGGCTGGCTGGGACTTTATGCCAGGCACAATCACATGCAGCCTGCAGAAGGTCTTGTCTCCCACTTCACGCTGCCAGCGAAGCGGAGGGCTGGGTTTTCCCCTAGCAAAGGGGCTGGAAGTGGAGTCACAGCTCACAGTCCCCACAGCTAATTCCCCTGTGGGGCTGCAGCCCATTTCTTTCCTAATTAAAGCCATGGGGCATGGTCAAGAGACCAACCCTGCAGTCTGGCAGCCAGGATAGCCCATGCCCTTTTGCTCCCCGCTCCAGTCCTCACCAGTGCAAGCAGAGAGCACAGTGATCACCCAAGGGTGAGTCCTGGGGACCCACAACAAGGTGGGTCTGTGACATCCTTCTCCAGCGGCACCAAAGCCAGCAGTCATCTGCCAGGACGCCTGGCTCAAGTTGCCTGTGCCCTGCAGCCACCCTTCCCCCCTGGCCCAGGTGCAGGGGTTTTTGGGCAGTGCATTAGGTCATGAAGGGCTCCTGTCACCCCACATCTTGCCTTGATTTGTGCGTCAGCCCTTCTGCTCCCCAGACTCCTGGGGCTTGGGTGCTCTTTGTGCTCCCAGCAGGACTGTGTCAGCCGGAGAAGCAGGCAGGGGTGGGAGAGGCCTGACGGGCTATTTGCATTAATAGGAGGAGATATGATGGAAGTGAATATCAAGCTGTCATCTCCGTCATCTTGTGGCCAAGGTAACGGTGGGAAGTGGGTTCGCCTTGTTGAATCCCTCTTCAGATGAAAAATAGCTAGCGTCAAGCTGCTCTCATTCACAGATTCCTCCTGTTCGGTTTCTAATATAACGATCCAATTTGCTCAACACAGCTGCAGTTTTTGGGCTCTTTCCAGCTTCCGTGTCTGATACAGAGATTCTGCCTCCTGCGCAGAAACAAGCCGTCTGTCCGTACGGAGGATCCGGCCCCTTCCCCCTACAGTGCTCCCCGAACATGCTGTCCCCCTTGCCCCAGGGTGCAGGACAGTAACCGGCACACCTGATAATCTTTCCTGCACCTTTAAGGCTTTATTGCCCATGACAAAGAGTTTGAGGAGTGCAGAGCTGGATGCCCAAGTCGACAGCCTATGGTCACATCATCCCCTTTGCCTGCCCACAGCTCGTCCTCGAAGGCACTGGGAGCTTGTCCTTTAACTGGGCTCTTCCTTTAATACAAATAGTTTGCTCCCTGAATACTTTTGCTGCAAGATTAGGGCGTATGGCAAAGAAGCAGAGCTGCCCAAATCGCGTGGCTCTAGCTTGCCAAGAGAAGAGTACCTGGAAGTCTTCTGGGACCTGCTTGCCTGGGTGCAGGGGCAGCCAAGAGATCCCTATTTCTCACCTGAACAGGGGAAGCAGACTTTCCCTGGCCTGCTCCGCTTCTCTGAATTACCCTAATCCAGCAGGAGAGGAGGATAATGCGGAAGGGGGTGCCCCCATCGTTCCTGCAGAGCTCTATGCACCTGGGTCAGAGCTTACGATTCTCAATTCTTGCTTATCCTTACCCTGAGCACCGCAGTTTCCCCCGTGCTGCGGGTCAGCAGAGCCCCCTCCCCATGCCATACAGCCTGCAAGTAGAATTGCTTTTCCGTCCCCCGCTTAGACCCTTAATCTGACACCGCTCCCATGGGGAAGCCAGCGTGCTTGCAAATCTAACCATCTTCCCTCCACTTCAACAAAAACCATCCTAAATACAACCTTGCCCTGGGCAGCAGCTCGCCAAGCTTCCCACGTGCTGCAGAAGCCGTGCAGCTGTGAAAGCAGCTGTGTCTCCGAGGGAGGGCTGCTGGTCCCTCGCCCCGCACGCAGGCCTTAGCACCCACGGCCAGGCATGCAGCACCCTGCACGCTCGCTGCATTAGCCACGGGGGCTGCTCTGACAGACAGACCCCCTCAAACTTTCCCCATCTTGCTGAGCCGCCCTGGGAGAGGGACCAGACCTCAGCATCCCCCCGCAGAAGGACAGGAAGGACCGCAATCTCTGCATCTCCTCCTCCGTCTGTGCCGGGCACCAGGCATGATGCACAGAGAGCTCTCGCCTTCTAAAAGGAGATGTGCAGGTGGCAAAACAAGCCCTGCACCTCTGCTGCCAGGGGACAGGCAGGCGCAGGGCACTGCCGCTGCTCGGGGGGCGAGTGGACGATGCCATCGAAGGCTCATTTCTGCTTCCCTGACAGCCAGAAAAGAACCGTGCAGCAGGGCAGCAATCAGAGGAGGCAGAGGCACGGCACAGCTCTAGCCGGGCAGTTTGCTCATGCAGCTCCAATTCAACTTCTTGAAAATGTTGTCCTACTTAGTTAATCTTTCAGAAAGATGCTCGACAGGTTTTATAAAGTGTCTGAGTGCAGTTTATGCTCTTGGTTTGCAGGAAATTAAATGCCGTTTGGTTGTCTCTGAGGGCAATAAAGAAAGAGTTCAGGAGCCTTATTAGACTTCATTTCCATTTCTCTCCATGTTAAAGGCATACTAAGTAACTCCATCTGGGCGGATTTGGAGTATCTGTCATTTGCGTATCTGCAGGACAAGCAACAGTATAGATTATTACAAGTTCAAAATCGTAAAAAAACCTTACTTGTTCTCTCACTTACTTCATTTTTTCACTTTTTTTCCATACCTATCATCTTGCAACTCTAAACAGATTGGGCAGCTGAACTATTGCTTCTTCCCAGTTTCACTGCCCCGATCCCAGACCCCAAGACTTTAAAGGCATACTGAAATCCAGATAAGAAACTGCTCCCACAAATTCTTACGCTAGGGTCATGTTTCTGCAACTGTAGGTCTCCAGGAATAAGCGCATCGTATTTCTTCTTAATTCTGGGCTCCAAAGAGTTTTTCTCTCATGTGTTTTGGGTCTGTTTCTCTGAACGGAGCAGCCTGAGGAGGACCAAGCACAAAGCAAGCCTAGGATGAGGCTCCCCAGTCATCAAACCTGCCTTGAAATTGGCCCCTCAAATTCCTCCACTGTGTTGTTGCATCCAAGAAGGCTGCAAGGCACCTGGACTCTAGAAACTGGGCAGAAAGAGAATCATCAACTTTCAGTGAGGAAAGGCAGCTTTCCCTTGGAGCACTACCTGATGCTACACCCCTGCTTGTACTGTCACTTCTCACCACACGCCTGGCTACCGAGCAGGTTGCAGGCTGCAGGGGTTAGTGGAGAAGTGGATGTAATTTGGGTCAGGGAACGGGGCTCCTGGGAACCCGGAGGGGGAGTGGGGCCTTTTCTCATTTTCCTAAAAACAGCATTTCCATCACAAAAAGCCACTCGGTTTGCTGCAAGTGGCAGAATTGACACTCTTTGACATTTCTGTTTCCCTGGGACATTTCTCTTTTACATTCTGTATATTAAAATACATTTTAAATGATTGTTATGTCACAGGGAAATGGCATAGCTATTTTAGTAATTATCTGGTTTATAGATTCATAAGCTTTAGGGCCAGAAGGGACTATTATGATCTGCAGAGCCGCGGCCAGAGAAGCTTGCCTGATGATTCCTCCCTCAAGCCCAGCATTTCTGGCCGAGCGACAATCCATCTTCGCACGGAGAGAAACCCAGTCGTAACTAGAAAGCATCAAGTGCTGGAAAATTTACATCACATGCAGGCACCTCATACCTGTGCGGGATGCTCAGCAGTTCTCCTCCCAGAGAGGGGGAAAGGGGCAGCCCATGCTCTGCTATGGCTCCATGAGTGCACCCTCAGCAAGTTTGCCAATGACACCAAGCTGTGCGGTGAGGCCGACATGCTGGAGGGAAGGGATGCCATCCAGAGGGACCTGGACAGGCTTGAGAGGTGGGCCTGTGTGAACCTCATGAAGTTCAACAAGGCCAAGTGCAAGGTCCTGCACATGGATTGGGGCAATCCCAAGTACAAATACAGACTGGGCAGAGAATGGATTGAGAGTAGCTCTGAGGAGGACTTGGGGGTTTTGGTTGATGAGAAGCTCAAGATGAGCCAGCAATGTGGGATTGCAGCCCAGAAGGCCAACCACATCCTGGACTGCATCAAAAGAAGCATGGACAGCAGGTTGAGGGAGGTGATTCTGCCCCTCTACTCCACTCTTGGGAGACCCCACCTGGCATATTGTGTCCAGCTGTGGGGCCTCCAACATAAGAAGGACATGGACCTGTTGGAGCAGTCCAGAGAAGGGCCATGAAGATGATCAGAGGGCTGGAGCACCTCTCCTATGAAGACAGGCTGAGAAAGTTGTGGTTGTTCAGCCTGGAGAAGAGAAGGCTCTGGCGAGACCTTATAGCAGCCTTGCAGCACTTAAAGGGGGCCTACAGGAAAGATGGGGAGGGACTCTTTATCAGGGAATGTAGTGATAGGACAAGGGCTAATGGTTTTAAACTGAAAGAGGGTAGATTTAGATTAGGTATTAGGAAGAAATTCTTTACTGTGAGGGTGGTGAGACACTGGACCAGGTTGCCCATAGAAGTTGTGGATGCCCCATCCCTGGAAGTGTTCAAGGCCAAGCTGGATGGGGCTTTGAGTAACCTGGTCTAATGGAAGGTGTCCCTGGCCACGGTAGGGGGGTTGCAACTAGATGTTCTTTAAGATCCCTTCCAACTCTAACCATTTTATGGTTCTCTCATTAAGACAGAGTTCTGTTTATACCAGAAGAAAAACCCTCTCTGCTTTAACCGTTTCCTTCCAAATGTCCAAAGCAATTGCAAAGGAAGGATGAGCTCAGGCTGGGCTGGTGGCACCAATCGAGCCGGCTGCTGCCATCTACGGCAGGAGTGCGCATTGGTCAGGGCAGTGCCAGCCTCCGGGAGCCCAGCCAGGTGCCCTGCACAAGTATGCACCTCCTCACCCCGTCCATCCCCTCCCTTCTCCCTACAGGCTACAGCGTCCATAACACCCAGGGCAGCACAACCAGAGATCGCAGACTCTGCCAGTGTCCCTGAGCTTTCCATTTATTATCTTTTCCTTTCCGATGAGGAGAAATGCCTAGAGGTGGGACCTGGGGTCCTTTGCAGAAGCAGCAGGCGCTCCAGGCCCCAGGGAGCAAGGACCTGTTAATTGCTCCAACGCAAGTTGCTGGTGCGTTATCTCCAATCCTTTATTTTGGGGCTCTGAAGAGTGTTACAAGTGCAGTGGGCAAAGAGGCTGATTCATTCCTGGCAGCCTGGAGTGCACGGGAGCCCCCAGCCCCTGGCAGCCGCTGCAGAGTGGCTGCGGGCTGTTGTAGCACTGCGAGCTGTTTCACCGGCACACCACAGTGGGGGACTAGGAATTAAGTGGACTCTATTTCTGTCGTCAGGGTTCATTAGGTTAATTAAATACTGTGGACGCACTCTGTTAATCAGCTTTGCAGTGGGAGAGTGGTTTCGGCAGGAGTCGAGGAGCTGCTCAGAAGCCGCTCGGCTAATGGTCCTAAATCCAATTTCATGCAATGGCACAGCGCTGGGGAGGTGATTAACAGGTTTCGTGTCTGCCCATCTGTGGGGGCTGTCCCCAGCTCCCCCTGGAGCTGGAGGGAGTGGGCGCTGAGCCAGCCCGGAGGCGGCTCGTTGCTGGCTCGCACTGTGGCAGAGCCCGGCAGAGTTCCTTGCTCCTTTAAACAATCTCAGGATCTGAGCAAGGGAGAGAAGAAGTTTTTCAGGGCTAGTGTCAGCATCTCAATGCCAGGCAGGGCCAGCCTAGCTGCTTGGGTGAGCCCACCTGGGTGCCTCATGCCTAACGGTGTTTCAGCTGGCGGGGACATGCCAATTCGGGGCCGTCACAGCAGAGAGCACCCCAGTGCTGCACTGAGGCAGGGCAATGATTTCAGGGTCCAATAACAAATTGCCCACACAAATATATTGCTGGATTCAATGATCTAATGCCATTTGGAAAGGATTTGCATTTTCATGTGTCTGAGAGGAAGATTAGAGACACCACCTTCAAAAAAGCTCTCGTGCTATTATTCCCTCCTCTCCTCAGTACACAAGAAGTGACTTTGAAACATGAGATGGTGTTCACTGCAAATTAGTTGAAATAAAAGTACTTATTATGTGACCCAAAGGTTTTCTTGATGGGAAAATTATCACCTGAACAAGTAAGAAGACATGACTGGTGATGGCTTCAGGTCTGGGATGCACGCAGAGCAGTGATACAGGCACCCCCGCACCAGGGGCTTGCCCCAGGCCGCTGAGCACAAGCAGGAGGGGCTTGATCAGAAATAAGTATGTTTTCCCCCATTGCACGATGGGGAGGAGAGAAGAGGGGGGCCATCAGAGCATACTCCAGCTAGGCACGTTGACTGAAGGGCCATAAAGGAGCTGGGCCAGTGCTGGGGGATAGCATCCCTCGTAACTCCACAGCAGCAAATAAAGAGCAAGTTTACTAGGATTCAATGATTTTAGAGCAGGTGATAGGAAGATAATTCATTCCTATCCTCTGGCTTTTATGGGGACTTGGTGCTCATCAGATAATTCTGATTTTGCTCTTTGATGAGATTATGACTTTGACTGGTAAAGGTAACGGCACGGACATGAAATACTTGGGCTTTGCTGGCATTTGAGTCTGAACAGCGCGACACTCCGATTTTAAAAGTTATCAGTAAAAGACATATCAAATGAATTAAAACATAGCTGACAAGCCCATTTCAAGAAGTCAGCATGAGCCAGAAACCCTCAGCCAGTGGGCACCGCTGGCGTCTGCCGGGGTCAGGGTTTGGCATTTCTGCCAGCAGCATCGCTGCCGGCAGCATCTGCCGCGTGGCCAGGACGAGCCGAGCAGCTGTGATGGTGAACACAGGGCTGAGCTCTGCAGCCCGTGTCAAACGGGGAGCACAGGGGTGGGGGTTTTTTGGATGGCTCCCCTTCCCTGGGCTGAGCTAATGCACCTCTCAGCCTCTCCTCATGCGGCCCGTACTCCCCTCCCCAGCCACCGTGGTGGCCTCACCGGACTCACTTCAGGATGTCACTGTCCTTGTGCCGGGGAGCCCAAGCCAGCCCCAGCTCTGCAGCTGCAAACAGGCATTTTTTCCCCATCAGCTCATAAACTCGGGCGATGCTATTTTAAAAGCTGGATTCAATGGATACGTCCGTGTGCGTTTTTTTTACGGACAGTAATTTCAGCATCTGTTCAGGCTGCTGAAGCACCTTGTAGCACTGGAATCATGTAATCCAATATTTGTTAAAGGACAGGATTATTTTCTGTTGATTTCAGGCTAATCATACAAAGAAAAGCAACATCTGCTGAATGAATGGGCTCCCAAGGAGAATTAACCACTCTCACATAGAAAAGAATGGGAAAGAGTTGAACCAGCAAGATTCTCTTTGGGAAGAAGAACATTTATTTTTAGCCCCTCGTGTGGCCCCATCCCTCCCTCCCTCTTTTCTGCCAGTGCCCATTGGAGGCAGGCAAATACCGCTGGCATTGGCTTTTCTCCTTCCTCCTCCTCATCCCCATCCCCACATCTTGACCCCGCTCGCTGCCTGAGCCACTCAGAAAAAATCAGAATTTCTAGTGTGTCATCTGTCTATGGGTGCACATGAACGTATGTGCCAGTGAAATGAGCGCAACAGAGGTTATCTGAGTCCATGCCAAGGTTACCTATAAAACCCAGGTCAGCTGCACAAAGGTGGAGTGGGGACTCCCAGTAATAAGATGGAAGCAATATAGGAAAACTATCCTAACAAGAGTGCGGTAATTAGAATCGGGCTGTTTGTTTCCCGTGGCATGAAGAGGCAAGCCATAAATCAGGAAGGCATCTGCCAGTGCAGGATCCAAGGGCTCTCAAAGCAGTAGGAAAAAACCATCCATCACTGTTAGCAGAAAGAGGATTTGTGTTTAAATTGCAGATTCTCAAACTATGCATTTGCAATTGTTTGGAAACAAAGTCCTCTTTAATTTCTCCCTCGGCATGGAGGGGGCTGAGCCAGCTACAGCAGGGTTCAGCTGATGATAATCAGGCCCCAAAAGGAGGAGAAAGGGAAAATTGAGGGGGGACAGAAGGGCTCTGGTGCATAGGTGCTGCCATCCTGCTGAGCACCTGTGTCCACCCTCTTAACCACCTTGCCTTCTTTCCTTTGTGGGCAGAGACAAGGCAAGAGAGACAATCTCAAGAGCTTTCTTCCTGCTGACCGCTCCCGCTGACCTCTCTGTGCTTCCACCAGCACCAAAGCCTCCTGCAGGGAAGCAGTCCCTGGATGCCTGGGGGATGCAGGCACGTTCCCCCATGCCCAGTCCTGCGAAACCCCGGGCACTCACTCACAGCCCAGGCCAAATCCTGTGCCCCAGATTTTTGGACAGATGACCCTTCCCTGTGTGTCACCTTCAGGTGAGGCTATGGAAATAGTTCCCTCTGGATCCCAGCTCCTAGCTCCTCCTGCAAAGCTTGGTCAGCCCCATCATGCAGCCAGCAGCCACATCCCCATGTCCCCCTCTGGCCAATTTGCTGTCACCCCACTGGCATGCCCAGTGCATTTCCACATCTTCCATGGCCCTGGCCCCTCTGCGTGCAGGTGCCAGCACAGGGACACCATCCCATCCAGGGTGACCTGTCACCTCCCTCTGGTGGCACTGGTGATGCTGGGGACCAGCCATGCTCTGGCCCCAGCAGGCAGCAGGTGGGCACGGGGGGGTTCTGAGCATCCCCCACCCCTCTCCCCGACACCCCACTAAGGAGCCAGCTGGGGATCAGGGCATGCCGCTCCCCACGCCTCCTTACATACATCTGTCCATCCCTCCATCCCAGCAGCAGCAAGCAACTGAGCACTCAGGCACCCACCTGAGCTGCTTGTCCCTCCTTCCACCAGTGTCCAACCACAGTGAAATTATTTAAAATCCATAACGATGGCAGCCAGGGTTATTCACTGTGCTGCTTTAATTCTTCCCTGGGCATTTGCAGTCACTGGGATTTGGGGGCTGATATATTTTTTTTTTTTCATATGAATATATCTCCAGGCAAGAAAGTTGAGTAGCAAACACAGAGATGTTCGTTGCCCAGATATGAGAAGTCCCTTAGGAGAATATATCAGAGTTATGGATTTAGCATGTAAAATATGTGGGAGTGAGAGTGAAATAATTGCCTTTGCAGACCATCGCCTATTGACAGGCTGTGGGAAGATGGTTGTGGAGGAGGTTTTCCAGGTGAGCTCAGGGATCAGCATGTGTCCCCAAGGGTGTACTTGAGCACCGAGGAAGGCATTTGCTGTGGACTTTTGCCTTGGTGCTGGGTTCAAGGAGTGTTTTTCTGGGAATTCTGCACCCATCAGCAGGCACTGGCCGGTCGGCACAGCTACGGCACAGGCACAGGTGGGGTTTGGGCACCCACGGGATTATCGCATCCCCTTGCATGGGGAAAGGGGTGCACGCCCCCACGTTTATCAAGAGTGAGGACCAACCACTTGCATCTAGCATCCCCCAACCTGGTGGGCTGGATGGGGGTGTCCCACCCCTCGCTTCACCACCCACGTAAGTCACCACATGTCAATCCCAAGATAAACACAGGCTTCTGTCAGAATTAATCATTCTGGCAGTTTACAAGGCAATTAAAGGAAGGGGCCGCGTGTCTGATTATACAGCAAATAAGCCTTGGCAAATTACAAACGTATCAAAGGTAGCTCCAATTAGCTGCAGTGATTCACAGGGGAGAGCACCCAGGATAAAGGCTCCTCCTCAGTTTGGTGTCTTGTAGTCAGGAACCAAGCAATAACATGTCTGAAGATCATAAGCTGCATTCTCAAACAAAGAATGCCAAGTATTGTATTTATTTATCAGCCACAAGTGAGGAATTGCTACAAGAAGCTTGACAGCTAGACACGGCAATTAACATATCATTTGAATATGGCTACTTGTTTGTCACACAAATGAAGAAGACGTTCCTCTTCCTTGGTCCTTCTTATAGAAGCTGAGAAAAGCCGTATTTCTTCAGATTCCTTCTTGTCTGTGGTGCAACATAAAAGCTATGGCCAAAATTATGCACTCTGGACCAGGATCGTAGGGACAAGGCTAGACCGGAGTCCTGGGTACCCTGGGCTCTTCCTGCAGAGAGGGGAGGTCTTGTTGCGTAAATTCCCCTACATCGAGGCAAAACCAACCTCAAGGCCTTTCCTTCTACAGTGATTCTACCTTGGGAACAGCATCATGATAACCTGTGAATGAATTTTGGACTGACAGCTCACAAAGCCAGCACCTTGCGGTGTTGCACACCTGGAGTGGCTGCTTGCTGCCGCAGCCCTCCCTGCCGCCCTTCTCACTTCAGGTCCTCACCTTCCTTCTCTTGGGCATCTGCCCTCAGCAATTCCCACCCCCATTGCTGTGGGCAGCCCAAGCCTCATGTGGGCAGGGGAACCTGCCAGACACCTGGGAACAAGCCCACTTGTTGGCTTCTTCCACTTTTGTGTTATTTTTTTCCCCTCCATGGTCTGGCAGGCAGTGTGGAGCAGCTTCTTTCACCCATTGGGAGCACCTGGGGAAGTGGTGATTTAACAGAACGTGACTCACCTTGTGGCGAGGCAGTCTGGTCCGGGCAGAGGGGATAGCAGGCTTTCTTGGCCATGCTGTCCTTAGCAGCTTGCTGCAGATGTTTTCCAGCTGTGTTCATGTCCCTCCTCCAGGCTGTTGGAGATGGGGAAGGAGCTGAGTCCCGAAGCTGTATGCTACGCTTGCTGTGGGAATGAGAAATACTGTATGTTGAGGAGGTAAGTACTAACTCTTATAAGCAGCTGTTAATACATTTATTGATAAGTTTGCTGGCAACCGTTACAACTGATCATGGTGAGGATGGTTAAGAATGATGTTTGTGCAGTGTGTCTTTCTTATAATACCATTTAGGCCCGTTTATCATTAATGGGCCAGTGAGATTAGAACAGGTTGCGTATTGTCTGGGATGGCTCCTGCGTGTCTGTGAAATGTTTGGTGGGTGTGGGCATTGCTTCAGTCTGCTGTGGGAGTACTCCTGCTGCTGGTCCTGGGTAGTTCCCACGTGTGGAGCCCTGTGGGAGGCCCACAGGGACAGGGTCCTACTGCCACCAGCTCCCTGCTGTGGCAATGGGACCCTGGATGTCCCAAACCTTCCAGGCTCTCATGCCTTATTTGCAGGCTGTGATGGGGCTGGCTGAGCATGGCAGGGAGGAATGTTAATTTTAGCCGGCACCTGCTCCGCTCCAGGGAGTGTATTTATTTCAGAAGCACCATGTGTTTGTCTTTCTGAAACAAAAATGTTTCAAGACTTGGGGTTTGTGGAGAGCTTCCAAAAACCTGGCGTAATTGCAAATTGAAAGGAAATGGTGGTGCAAAGAATGAAAATGTCTATGAAGACAAAATCTGAGTTTTCAGGTGGTTCCATTAACAGCCTGTCCACATCCCAGCAGATATCAAAGATAGCCCTGTGTTTTTACAAACAGCTCTGAAACTGTTCCCAGTCCCACCTCTAAAACAAATAAATACACACATATGTGTGTGCCTGATGAGAATGAGCTCTGCCAGCTCATCAGAATAAAATGTCAGCAAATGCCAGCAAGCTCCTGACCTTAATTCCAGCAGACTTGTCTTCCTCCCCTTTCTGAAGTTTTTACTTCCTTCCCAGTCCTTGCTATTTAGATGTTAATCACCAGGTTTTACTAGGCAGAAAGGGCATCTGCTTGCTGTGCTGACTTGCGTGCCCTGCTTAGTGCTTCTTCCACCTGTGACTGTGCCGGTGACTGAAGGGACAAGGTGACTCCCTGCCCAAGCCCACCACAGGTTCACAGGTAATGAGCTTTGGGATGCTCTGCACCACCTGGGCCTTGATGTCACACGGGGCTGTGCTCTAGTGCACTCTTCAATGGCAGGACCGTGACCCTAAAAGAAGTTGCTGCTGTAGGATTTCGTGGAAGGACATTAAAGCAAACCAGAGCACCAAACTGTGAGCTGGATCCTACCTTTCCAATCTGAATGCCTGCCTAAGAGCCAATTTGCTTTACGATTTATTGCTTAGAGCTGCAAAATCTACCATCTGCTCATTTCCTCTCATAGCCATGCTCTGCGGCGTTTCTCATTCCCACCCACATCCAGCACAGTAAAAAAAAAAAAAATTGCATACCTGGCCCAAAGCCCTTCTATTATTGCCCTCTGGAGGAGGGGCCTCCCAAGCACAGGCAGTGTGCAGTGTATTTTCCCCAAAACCGCTGTGCTGCACTGTCGCTGGGGCAGCAATGTGCAATGATGGCTGTGGAGTAATCAGCTGTGGGTACATTGAATCACTCGCTTTGAGAGTGCTGGCAGCAAGAGAAGGGGGATGGTGGCCTGCTGGGGCTGCGCTGCGTGCTCGCCATTGCCTTGGTTGCAGGTGGTTGTCCTCTCCTCCCATGGCGGTGCAGCACGAGAGTTGCAAGGGAAGTTGCAGCTTTGCCATCCTGGCACAAACTGTGTTTGATGTACAAAGTCCTCTGCAAACATTACCTTTCCCTGTGTCTCCCCAGGCTAGATATGGGATCGCAGGTGGCTTCTGTTATAGGCTGTGGAGGTTACAGTAGCAATCATGCCTTTCTGCTGGAAATACTGCTGTATTTCCATAGTGTGGGTTTTCTAAGGGCAAGACTAGACAATGCATGCTGACGCTTGCAGGCCAGACTATGGGTGTAAAATATTTGCACATTATCAGCTCTTTTCTAGTCCTGAAACTTAACCAAAGCTTTGCAATGCTTTGAAAACCACCATGGGTGAACTCAAAACACTCCTGACCAACTCTTTCAGGTCCCTTGCTTTTGGGTACGTTGCTCCGGGCAGACCAACGCACAAGTGTGCTGCCAGCTGGGGTGACGTTCGGCTCTCCCCACTGTGCCCCATGGCACCCCAGCAGCTGCTGCCAGAGGCTGTGATGGAGCTGCAGAGGGTTCTGCCTCCGATTTGGCTGCCGCTGGCTCGAGCGGGCATGTAGTGACATGCTCTTTTGGCTGGCTTTCACGTAAGCGTTGCAAGAACACCTTCTCAGCTTCGCAGGGTGAAAAAAGGAAGCGTGTGAATCTCAGGTGGAGCGTGGGACTGGTTTTCCTGGGGAGCAAGGGCAGAAGCCCCCGAAAGCCCTGGGCTGCAGCGCAGGGGAGCTGGGGCACGGCTGGAGAAGGCGAGCGCCTCTCCAGCTGCATTTCACGGCTTTCCCAGGAGATGGCAGGCCAGCTTTATAAATCCACAACGCGCGGCTGGCAGCGAGCAGCCGCAACGGGCGCCTGGCAAGGGCTGGAAGAGACCGGGAGAGCCCGGGGAGGAGCGGGGACCGAGCCGGGACCGAGCCGCCTTCCCCCGGCAGGGTGCGCCGCCGCTCCCCTCCTCCGCGCACCTCGGAGGCTGTTCGAAACTCTCCTGTGAATGGATGAGTCCTTCAAAACGCCCTTGCGGTTCGCTCAAGATTGCACGGGCCACATCCCCGACTCCCTGGCTCTGGTGAGGTGCCACCTCTGCTCTGGTGGCACATGGGACCTTTGTCCCAGGCCGTTGTGCAAACGCGGGTGAGCCACCGCGTCCTCGCACCGACGGGACTGCAAAAACAAGCAAACCGGTTACACAACTTCAAGGTGTAATTCCAGGACTTCTAATTATTGATTTTGAAAGGGAGGAAACAGGTTCTGGACTTGCAGGACAAACATGAGTGTGAGAGTTTAATCCTCTTCCTATTCTTCAGGGATCTCCTGTACCTTCTGGTTGTGGTGGTGGTGGAGGACTAGGCTTGATGTCCTGGGATCAAAAGCCGGGAAAGGCTCTCCCAGGAAGAGGTGGTGGTTTGGCAGGCATGGTGAAGGGGCAGGGAGAGTTGGTCATTGCCTCTTTTTTTTTTTTTTTTTTTTTTTTCCTGGGGTCACAGTTAATTTTTGTACCGTAAGAGGAAGGTGGAATCGTGTGAAATGCCACAGGTATCCTAAACTCCCTGCAGAGCCTGTGTGACTTTGTCTGGAGCACTGCCTGATGCTGCAAGTACCGTCTAAATCACACTTGGGGCAACAGGTGGGTGGGGGTTTGGGAGAGACTGGTTGCAGGAAGAGCTGCTGTCATTGTGGCATCATGTGTCCGTGTCATGTCCCCCTGCCCCAAACTGCTGTTTCCATACTGCAGCAGTACTGAGCTGCTGCCACGAGAGGTCCAGAAGCAAGTGCAGAGTGAGGCTTGTCCTTTGGTTCAATCCCAGTACTTGAAGAGCAGTCTTCAGGTTTGCTGTAGGTGCTGCAGCAGGCAGTGAAAAGCGCCACTGTGACTGTGGAAGAGGTCAGAGGAGCAGGCTATGGACTGCCCAGGGCATCCACCACCCACCAGGATCTGCGAGCAGGCTGAGCCCTGCCAGGCAAACCCACCAGGACTGCCTGGGAGTAGCTGGTTTGTTTGCTGGGCTCTGGGGGCTTCCCATCAAACACCCATGTCTGTGCCTGGGGGGAAACCTCCCTGAAGGTGCTGTTCACTGAAGAGATGCTCACGAGCCCTTCCACGTGGGAATTCATTTCTTCACTGAATCCATAGGGTTTTGCTAGCTGTGGAAAGCCAGCGGTTGGCAAGACTGTATGTCATTAATCAATTATAGCACAGGAACAGGGCTCCAGAGAAGCTGTGGGATCTCTGTCCCTGGGGATACTTGCAACTTGCCTAGACACAGCCTTGAGCTACTGCTCCTGTATTGAAGCTTGCCCTGCTTGTAGCAGGCATTGGACTACAGACCTCCAGGGGACTTCTCTGGTGGCTGTATCATTCCCAGCACCTGGGACTTCGGTGCTGTCAGCTAAACCTCTGCTAGAGGTAAACAGAAACCTTCAGCAAGAACCCAGAGCATCAAACGCCACGGAGCAGATCCAGGCTCAAGACTATCCCACCACTGGCTTCTGCCTGTCCCAGACTTAAGCAAGCTCAAGCACCTCATGGGTGTTCAGTTCTCCGCACCCTTTTTGCCCAGGGGATCTTTGCAAGTGCAGTCACCAAGCTGCTGCAGCTGCAATGCAGAGCACTGACACCCCACCCCCCCAAAACAAGGAATAAAGGTTTTCAAGAGCCCGGGGTTTGCTGGCATGGTGCCTTCAGTGGGAAATCATACCTGGATTCGCTTGTCCAAGTGCTGACAGCTCTGCGTGATCCCTTCCTGAGCCCAGCGTGGGCAAGCTGGCAGCACAACAGCTGTTCCCATAGACCTCTTGTGGGCACGACTGAGCACAGGGATTTCTCAGCTTGTCACGTAACTGTCTGTGCCCAGCCTGTTATCTGAGCCTCAGGGGATGGTGGAAAGCCCACTCCACTTTGAGGGGAAACAACACAGGTTTTCAGAAGCGACTGAAACGCTGTGGCCATGTTGTAAAGTCAAAGGAAGTTTCACCACATTGATGCAGTCTGGAAAAATGGATGGCCCTGAATCTGTTATGCCCAGGGAAGGGTCAACAGCCGGCACTGCTGCTTGCATTGCAGTTGTTTAGAAACATGAGGGAAACGTGCTCTGGCAATATAGGACCATGCCAGCAGAGCAAGGCAAGGGCGGTGGGAATTGTGGGCCTCCAGCGGAGGGGGAGGGACATGTCTGCCCTGGGAAAGGTTTGGCCCAAGTGGTGCCTCTGGCGTGCGTGAAGGCCAGTGTGAGCTCTTCAGCCGTGCTGCAGTGTGATGGGCTTCACAGCTGTCATGCAGCAGCTGTGAATGTTAAGAGGGATGGAGCCCTACCTGAAGGTGCACTATGCATGTGGGGTTAAGGGGTCAAACAGCCTGGACTTGTAGTCAGAGCTACTTGAGTGGGTCCCTGCACATCTGGAAAACAATTCTGGGGTACTTTCAGTGGGTGGGGGAGCACGTTCACAGCTTTCAGGGCTTTTATAAGGTAGGGCACAGTAGGACTGGCCTTTCATTAAGCACAAGATGGAGATTTTTCACCTCCAGCTCGCTTGATTCCCATCGTGTCCAGTGTTGATATAAAGATCTGGATACAGCGCTCCTTGGCCTGAGCGTTTGCAGCAGCCCAGGCTCTCCCACCCAGGAGGGATGCGGCTCTCGGGCCCCGCTCCCAGCCGAGGGCTTGCTGTGATTGCCCCGGGGGATCGGCACGGCGTTCCCCAAACCGCTCGGAGCACCCCCGGGCTGGGCTGGGCCCCCGCCATCCTAACCTCTTGCGAGGCTTTTTCTGTTCCCCCCCCC
>VYXH01005740.1:0-14103 GCA_013397275.1 Burhinus bistriatus | reverse complement strand
GGTGTGTGCGGCTGTGCGTGCGCTTCCCGACCTGCCTGGCTCCAGCAGATACTCCAGGCTTCCCACTCGCCGCCTGCATTCACCGCGTAGCAAATCTCCCCCCACGAGCGTGTCTGGCCGGGCAGCCCCACGTGCTCGGCCCCTGTCTGATGGCCACGAAGGTGCGAAAGGAAGGGCTGCAAGGAGCCTGGGATTCAGGCTCNCAAATCTCCCCCCACGAGCGTGTCTGGCCGGGCAGCCCCGCGTGCTCGGCCCCCGTCTGATGGCCACAAAGGTGCGAAAGGAAGGGCTGCGAGGAGCCTGGGATTCAGGCTCGGAGCGGGAAGGGCGGCACTGCCACCGGCACGTGGAGCTGAGCACATTGGAGCCAGGAGAGGAGCTACCCAACGAGTGCTTTGCCACCAGCCGGGTGGGCTTGGCGTCTCTCCGGTGATGGAGCGGGAAGGTCGAGGCTCCTTCGCTCCGCTCTCTGCCCTCACAGCCCTGCAAAAGCTCGCAGGTACCCCAGGGCAGAGCCCGGAGGGGCTCCAACCCCCCCAGCCTGCTGCACCCCGAGCTGGGGAGCCCCCCAGCAGGTTCCCAAGTCATTCCAGCTGCTTGACGGGCACGTGTTTCCACTGCTGAATTCAATACTTCTTTTTATTTTCCTTCCCTCTTCTGTTGAGGGGAAAGTACAGCCTAGTGTTGCTGTGTCCTTCCCAAAATGTGCCTGTTTGTCTCAGGGAGCACTGATGTGCTCCGGTGAGGAGGGAGCAGGGGAAGGAGCTTTGGAGAGAGGTTCAAATCCAGGTGAAGGGATCACCCTAACCCGCGTTTTCCTGCGCTAAAGGATGTGGCTGTAGGGGTAGCACGGGCTCCGTCGTGCCTTCCTGGGCTCCCAAAGAATGAGTCGCTCATGGAATCAAAGTTCTTGAAAGTACTCGGTGAAAGTGTCTGCTGCTGTGCTCGGCGTCGGGAAGAGGTTGGAAATGGGATGCAAGAAGGAAAGCACTGAAAGCTTCGTTACAGCCCGTCAGTGAGGTCCTCCAGCTGCAGTGCCATGCCCCATTTCCATTATTCCGTTTTGAAAAGACGTAGGGAGAGAAAAAGGAGCTCCAGAGATGGATAGTGGGGATAATTGGTGGCCCGGGGGGAATGTACAGATGAAGAGATGTGAAAAGACAAGATTTGTGTAGTTTGGAGGCGAAGCGGAGTCTGAGAGGACACAATAACAGGATGTAGAAGGTAGCACGGGGGGATATTTGACAAGATGAAAAGGCACCAGATTTAAAACTGAAATGGCAGGAGAGGGACGCGCACACCATGCAGACGGATTATCTTACACACCGCTGGCCTGCACGTTTCATGGCCATGAGATGCCGGTGGTGCCAAAGGCTTTGCAAACATTAAGGTTTGCAGATACTAATGTGAATAACAAGAACATCTGGAGCTACAGCGTTTTAAAATAAAATTGATGCTCTCAGGACCTCGTGGATCAAAGCGTGGTCCCTAAGCCATATGCCTTGGTGAAGCTCCCTGTCTGTGCCCGGGGCAACTGGTGCTGTTGGGTGGTGGGACCCTCCTGAGTGGGCTTGGGTGATGGGGTGACAACAGCAAGATGCAAAGGACGGGGGTGTCCAGGAGCCATTTCACCTCCAGCTCAGAGGAGTGGAGGGAGGTCTCTGCAGTGCTGTTGGCAGCAATCTTCTCTCCAGCCAGACCCGACCAGTCTTTGGTCAAGAGCCACCACTGAAGGTGGTCTTAGAATCGTTGAATGGTTAGCGTTGGAAAGGACCTTAAAGACCACCTACTCCAACTCCCTGCCATGGGCAGGGACACCTCCCACTAGACCAGGTTGCTCAGAGCCCCGTCCAACCTGGCCTTGAACACCTCCAGGGATGGGGCAGCCACAGCTTCTCGGGGCAACCTGGGCCAGGGTCTCACCACCCTCACAGCCAAGAATTTCTTCCCAATATCTCACCTAAATCTCCCCTCTTTCAGTGTAAAACCGTTGCCCCTCGTCCTCTGGCTCCACTCCCTGATCCAGAGTCCCTCCCCAGCTTTCCTGGAGCCCCTGGAGGGGCTGGCAGGGGCTCCAAGGTCTCCCCGCAGCCTTCTCTTCTCCAGGCTGAACCCCCCCACCTCTCCCAGCCTGGCCTCCCAGCAGAGGGGCTCCAGCCCTGCCATCATCTCGGTGGCCTCCTCTGGCCCCACTCCAGCAGGTCCATGTCCTTCTTACGTTGGGGACTCCAGAGCTGGATGCCCGCTGCCCGGAGCGTTTGCAGTTCCTGTGGATTTCCTGATAAAAGCCGTCGTACGGGCTGGTGTAGAGACCTTGGCTGCTGCACTTTGTGCTTTAAGTGCCAGCTGGACAGAGACGGAGGGACCCGAGCCTTGGTTTGTGCCCTCGCCTGCCACCTTTCTCTGCTCCCCAGTAAAGAGGTGGGAGGTTTCGGGACCGACCCCATGCCTGCGTTTCGGTGCTCGGTGACTGTCCTCGTGGCCCCTGCGGGACGGCAGGACTCACCGGGGAGGGGAGACGTCAGCAGATGCGAGCGCCTCGGGCACTCTCTGGACTTTCTAGCATTTGCAGCCAGAACGGAAAGTTTCCGTGCGCTGTGTGTGATGGAGGGTGGGGGGGACCGGGGCTGGAGCCACCGGCACGGAGGCAAGCCCGTTCCCCGCACTGCTGCCGGCGATGGGTCGGCCCTTGCCGCGTGTCCCCCGGCTGCGTGCTGGCCTTGCTGGGCTGGCGCGTGTGGATGGAAAGTGGGCTGGCTCCACGCAGCCCCTTGGCCTGGGACCGTCCCCGGCAGGCTGGCCTGGCCTGGTGGGGGCTTCTCTCCAGGTTGGGATGAGGAAGACCTCGAGGTGCAGGTGAGGCTGGTGGAGAGCAGAGGGGAAAGCCACCAATTAACGGGTGCTGATACAATCATAAAAAAAAAAAAAAAAAAGGCAAAAAAAAAAAGCTAAATTACTCTGTCTTTTGGCTGGCCCAAACTTGATATTTAAAGCGTTTGTAAAGCAGCTCAGTTGGGGCAGGAAAGGCTTTTTCCTTCTGGAAGGAATGACATCACCGAATACACTTAAACGATCAGGTCCCTGACCCAAAGAGAGCGAGAAACCCACAACAACTTTCGGCTGATGAGTGGAAACTTTTCTTTCTTTTTTTTTTTTTTTTTTCTTTCCATTTACTTTCCCCCTCTGCGTGCTGGGTCTGCGCCCTCTGCTGCGGCTCAGCTTACGGCTCGGCCTTTCCAAAACCAGCTGACGGCTCTCCGAGCGGGCTCCTGCGATGGGGCCGACCTGGGAGCTGCCGGAGCGGGGAGGGGGGGGGTCTCATCCACCCCTGTCCTGCGCTTCCCCCTGGTCCGGGACCCTGTTGGGAATCCAAAGGCTGTGCTCATGTTTATGGCGCAACGCGGCAGAGCAGCATGCCAAGGCTGCCGCCGCGGTGTGAGTTCTCCGCTGCCGACACCGCCTGCTCGGTAAGGTTGCTGTTGCCGTTTGGCAGTGCTGTCGGCATCCCGCTTTCCCTCCCGGAGCCCGGCCGCAGCATCGCCCTTCCCTTTGCGCAGGGCTGCAGGCTGCTCCGTTGGCAGTGCGGGCTCCCTGCCAGGTACCCACAGCTTCCTCGAGCAGGCGGCGGAGGCAGGAATCGGCCTGCCCACAAATCCACGATGGACAAGGCTGAGTATTTCCCTGGTCCCGGATTAGGTGGAGGAGTCCCGCCCCACCTCACCGGGTCTGGCAGTGTTCCCTGCCTCTCCCGCTCTGGACAGCGTTGTCCTGGCGGGACTCGCACCACGGACTCGGCATGACCCGGAGGGTTGGTGCTGCGCTCCGGCTACCCGCGGTGCCCGTGGCATCCAAAGAGCCAGCGAAAGGCGCGCCAGCCTCCTCGCCGTCCGTTCTTGCCAGGATGGCAAGTGCAGCGTCTTCCCCCCCCCGCCTTCGCTGAGCGACTCCGATCCCTCCGCTGACTCGGCTGGCAGAGCCTTCCCTCCGGGAAGCCAGGGATCCTGGTTCTCGTTCAACCAACAACTTGTCTCTTTCTGGAGGAGCAGCCTGTCTGCGTGCCTCGGCAGCGTGGCGCTCGGCCAGAAGCGTGGGCATTTCCCTCTGGGCAGGGACCCGCATGCTGGGGTGGCTGCCCCGAGCTCGGGGGCTGGCCTTCGGCCTCCCTCCTCTTCAAGCGGAGAGGTCTGGGGACATGTGCATCTCCAGACCTGAATCGCTGGCCGCTGTTCCAATGTCCCACTTCATTAGGCTCCGCTCCGGGTACGAGGGAACGTGCAGAGGAAGCAGGAGGCTGCTCGGCCAGTTCAGGGGACCGGGATGGGTTGGTTCGTTAGTCCAGGGCTAACGCTCCAGCCCAAAGGTTCTTCTCCTCAAGCTGTAACGCGCCGAGCGGATATTTGCTGCCCGTTTAAATGGTCGGTGCTGATATTTGCGAAGAGACACATGCATCTCCAGCGGGGAAGGCTTTGCCAATCTGTTTTCCGCTCCTGGCGACAGCGTCCAGTGCTTCTTGCCCCGGTGCCTGCGTTTAACCCCGCATCTCCTCGCTGCCGCGGTGCCTGTTGGCTGAGCGCGGTTGTGCCTGCGCTGTCCGCGCGGCGCCCGGCTGCCCTTCGCCGCATCAGCGGGCACCCCTCCGTGCAAGGGCTTCTGCATCCATCTCACCCGGAATTTTGTTTGGCTTTTACAGCCCCGACTGTGTCCGCGCGGCAATGTGGGAAGATTCCTGGGTTTGCCGTGGTGACTGGTGATTCCTAAGACAGCACTCAGGAATTTGGGTTTATATATATATTTTTTTATATATATGTATGGAAAGCTCTTTGCAAACTGGTGTTTCCCTGCCAGGCTTGGGGCTGACGGCTGGCTCCCGAGGGAGCTTCGGAGTGGCCTGTGCCCGCAGGGATTCCTCGGAGCACACGTCAGCTGGGTGTATCCGAAAGCTCAGATCTGAGGCCAGGGAAAGGAGATACTTTGGAGCTGGCGGGAAAGGAGAAGTGTCCAGACAGTCAGGGCTGGTGGGAAGAGGCGCATGACTCAAGTGAAAAACAGCACCAGCACCCTGATTTTCCCGGGACGAGTATTGCCAGGCGTGGACGGGGAACCTGGGGGCGAGCAGGGCGTGGAAACAATTACTTGGACTTTGCCTTTAGAGGGTTGTGCTCCCAGAAGGCTTTTAACATTTAACACACACACACACAAAAAAGGCAGCCTGTTGAACTCCCAGCTTGCCAAAATAGCTAATAATTCAGTGCCAGCCAAAAAAAACCCAAAACAAACCAAAAAAGCAAATGGTGATCGCTCTTGCTACCCTGGTGATGAGTTCTTACCCGATGCTGCGTAAAGATAATACGGGGCACTGGTAGCGACAACCACGTTGAAAATCGGGCCTGGTTGGATTTGGTGGGGTTGGGGCTTCGGCCGCGAAGCCTCCGACGGTGGCGCCGGAGGTGGGGAAGGGAGATGGGAGTCACCCAGCTTCCCTGCGGGACAATCCGTGGGATTTGCAGCTACAGCAGCACACGGCATTGCTTTTAAGTCATGGCGAAGGGAACTGCGTGGAGGCCTGGTGAATGAAAATCCTCGTTCAAGGAAAGCCAGGTCAGCTTAGAAATTCCTGACCGTCTCCTGGGGGAAAGGCAGGAGGCCGGCACTCGGCAGGCAGAGCGCTCGGAGCAGAGCTTGCAGGCGAGGAGAAGGGTCGCCTGGGGTTGAGACACTGCCCTGGGAGCTGGGAGGTGAACGTGGCTGACGGTGTTGGTGTCGGCAAAGTCTGCGCCTCCTTTCCCCGTCACCGGAAGGGTGCGAACGCTTCCCCGGTGCCTTGCCTCTTCTCAGGCTGCCTTTGGGAGCAGACGTTTCTCACCTGGGGTCTCTGGGTGCTGTCAGAATCCCAGTAACGGGTGGTCCAGGAAGAGCTCAGGGAAGCTTGGCCGCTGTGCCGTGTCCTTGGGGCGAGAGCACCAGGGATGCTCCGTCGCTGCTCCGTCACCCCCAGGCTGCTGTAAGTCCTGGGCTTGCAGACCTGGGTCCGGTCCCTCCTTCCTCTTGCAGGCTGGCCTCACGGATATTTTTTTGCAAAAAACCTATTTTTTTTTTCTTCATCTCTTCCCTATCCAGTAGCACAACTCGTCCAAAAAAACACCGCTCAACTTCAATTCCTGGAAAAACTCTGGAACAAAATAATCAACCTCTTTGCAAACCTCTGGAAGATAGCGAGCGGGCTTGTAACCGCCAACATAGACAAGTCTGTCAAAACCATCTGCCTTCCTTCGGCAGCAGGGCAGCGACGGCTGAGCGGGGCAGGGCGGGAGGTGTCGGTGACAGGAGCCTCGGGAGCCTGCTGGCGTTGCCTCCTCTCTCCTTCGGTGGCTTGGTGGGAGAGTCCAGGTGAAGCTTTTCCCCAGCTGGCAGCGACTCCTGGTGGGACATCAGCATCCCGGGTTCGTGGGGAGGGTGGTGGGAGGCATTTGCTGGTCCCGCAGGGGTCTGCGCTTGGCTGTCCACCCCCGTCGTGACTTTTATGAGTGACTGCATGGCGGAGTGGAGGGTGTGCTTATGAAAAGACACATTGGTTAACGGGTAAGGAGTATGGTGGAGTGCCAGCTGCACCAGTATGCCGCACCTGGAATACTGTGTTCGGTTTTGGGTCCCTCACTCCAAGAAAGACACTGAGGGGCTGGAGCGTGTCCAGAGAAGGGCAAGGAAGCTGGTGAGAGGTCTGGAGCACGAGTCTGGTGAGGAGCAGCTGAGGGAACTGGGGTTGTTCAGCCTGGAGAAGAGGAGGCTGAGGGGAGACCTTCTCGCTCTCTACAGCTCCCTGAGAGGAGGGTGGAATGAGGTGGGGGTCGGTCTCTTCTCCCAAGGAACAAGCGATAGGACAAGAGGAAACGGCCTCAAGTTGCACCAGGCGAGGTTTAGATTGGATATTGGGAAAAATTCCTTCCCCCAAAGGGTTGTCAAGCACTGGAAGAGGCTGCCCAGGGCAGTGGTGGAGTCGCCATCCCTGGAGGTATTTAACAGCCGGGCAGACGTGGTGCTGAGGGACATGGGTTAGTGGTGGGTTGGGCAGTGTTGGGTTGATGGTTGGACTCGATGATCTTAAAGGTCTTTTCCCACCTCAGTGGTTCTGTGATTCTACAATACAAGATGTGCTGCTGCTGCTGGGTACGTGGTGTCCTGCAAAGGGGAGCACAGACTGGTCACAAGTGACACCATCATGGTGTCGTGAAAGAGGCGAATGCTGAGCAAAGCCATCTGGGCTGCGGCACCCAGCTCTGCTCAGCATGGATGCGGTCTTGGCTAGAAAGGGAGTCCTGCTTCCGTGCTGCTCCTCGGGAGAAGGGGGCCCTGATTGAAGAGCAGGAAAGCAAGCGCTGAGAAGTTCTCCCTTGGGTTTCGATTGGAGGGTTTTAGCCTCAAGGGGAGATGGTGAGAGCCCACACCTGGAGCACTGTGTCCAGCACTCTGCTCCCCAGTACAAGAGACATGGACTGACTGGAGCGAGTCCAGCACAGGGCCACCAAGATGCTGAAGGGGCTGGAGCATCTTCCATATGGGAAGAGACTGAGAGGGCTGGGACTGTTTAGCCAGGAGACGAGGACGCACAGGGGGGATGTCCTCAACGTGTGTAAACCCCTGATGGGAGAGAGTGAAGTTGAGGGAGCCTGGCTCTTCTCAGGAGTCCCCACAGCCCACGTACGGGGCAAAAGGCATAAATTAAAGCCTGTGAAATTCCGTCAGAACATCAGGAAACACTTGTTGACACTGCGGGTGACCAAGCACTGGCACAGGTTGCCGGGGGAGGTGGTGGAGTCTCCATCCTTGGGGATATTCAGAAGTCATCTGGAGACAGTCTTGGTCAACCCGGCTCCTGGTGACCCTACTTGAGCTGGGGGTTGGACTGGGCGATCTCCAGAGGTCCCTTCCTCCTAAACAGACGGTTCAGTGAGTCTGAACAGGCTCGACTCTGCGTGCTGAGGGTGGTTCTGGGTGAGGCAGAACAGGGGGAAGGAGACGGGTCGCCTCCGCTGAAGCACACGTGTGTGTTCACGTGTGCGCTTGTGTGTTCTGACCTGCTTGGCAGCACTTTGGACAGACAAACCCCCACCCTGCTTCTGCTGCCTTTCCTCTCTGCTGCCGTTGCTGCTGCGCCGGCTTTCGTTTAACCCCAATATGCAGCATTTGGGGTTTTTTTTTCCCTCTCAGGCAGGGATAAGATTTTGGAGCCTGGTGGTTGGGCTGGGTGATCCATGACGGTGGGTTTGGGGGGCTGCCTTCCCCCAAAAGGGCCGTTTTCTGGCCGTGCCCATTTAACGGGGCAAAGTCAGCAGTTGCTGGCTCTGCTGCAAGAGTGCTGTTGGGCTTCCAGGAGCAGGCCCTGGGTTTTGGGGCACCCATGGGAGCTCTCGGGCACCTTCCGTCCCTGGAAGAGGTGGCTAGCAAAAAGAATTTTTGGAAGGGCCTTTTGGCCTGCAGTTGGGCTGGGTGTTGGGGACATGGGAGGGGGTCAGCCGGGATGGTCTTTCCTGTAAGCCACACCTGGGGACATGCATGGCATGCCAGCGCTCAGCATCCCTCCGGACAGTCACCGGGGGCGATGGAGGGATCTGCTCCCTGGAGAAAGGTCTGTGCCTGCTTTGGGAGGGTGCTGGTTCCGTGCGGAGGGTGTCAGCACCGCTCTGCAGAGGCAGGAGCTGTCTCAGAGCAAAATCCGGGGCTCCGCAGCCCTCGGGGATGGTTCTTCCCCAAGCAGAAACACGGAGCCCATCCAGGGGGGGTGAAGGACCAGACCTCGGAGCGGTCCCCGAGCTGAGCTGGCTGCGCTCTGACCCCTGCAGTAGCCACTCCGCCGGGACCCCGGCGTGATCGGAAGCGTCGGCCTGTGCCTGCGCTCGCCTCTGGGTCTCGACTGTAACTCTAGAGCGTGCGGAGCCGCTGCCGAGCGCCTGTTTGTGTGTCCGGGAACCACGCGTCGCTTTGCTCTGCAGCCAAACGCCGTTAATGGCTTCTGCCGGCTACCGAACCGACAGCTGCCAGAGGACTTGGCCTCGGCCCCCCGCTCCCAGAGCGTGTCCCCGCTTCCCTCTGCATCCCACCCCAGCTGCAAGGCTCGCTCGCAGCCTGCGCTCTGGCAGACGGGCTCTTTCTCATGTTTCCTAAGCTCCGGAGCGATCCCTCTTTGTTCAGGAAAGTGCCTCTCCCGATGGCCACCGTGTCTTGAATATCCTTCACGGTTGAGGATCCCTGGCAGGCCAGCCGCTGCCCTTCACCTGGGCTGGGTGTCCCGGCTCCCCCCACCTCTCCTGCCGGCTCTTGGGGAGCGAACCGACCCTGAACCCCCTTTTCCTTCACCTGCCCCCGCATGAGTTCGTCCCGTCTCTTTCCTCCCCCAGCGTCAGGTTTTCCTACCACATCGGGTTTTCCCATTACGCCTTGCTCAGGCGTGGTGGATGTGGGTGACGATCAGACACTTGATTTCGTAGGGATGCGAGTCCATCTGCCTCCGGGAGAAGAGTGTCCTGCCCCTCCGAGGGGCTGCCGCGAGGGTCCAGCTTCCTTCCGGAGCCAGGCTCGGATGGCAGGAGGGGGAGGAGATGCACCGTGAGCTGGCTTTGGAGGGACCTGGGAGTCATTAAAAACCTGTCTTGCTTTTTACTTAATGGCTGAGGCATCCTGCGTAGCAGGGGTGGGTGCTGGGCTTCCAGTGCACTTCGGGGAGCCACGACCCACAGCATTGTAGCCCCTGCCTGGAGCTTNGTCTCTGCTGTGCTGAGGCCCCAGCGCTGGAGGCAGCACTGCAGGGGGGTCTCCCCCGAGCGCAGCAGAGGGGCAGAATCCCCTCCCTGGCCCTGCTGCCCACGCTGCTGGGGATGCAGCCCAGGATGCGGGGGGCTTTCTGGGCTGCCAGCGCACCTTGCCGGCTCACGGCCAGCTTTTCCCCCCCCAGCACCCCCAAGTCCTTCTGGGCAGGGCTGCTCTCCATCCCTCCATCCCCAGCCTGTGCTGGTACCGGGGGTTGTCCCCACGCCAGTGCAGGACCCTGCGCTTGGCCTTGTGGAACCCCATGAGGTTCCCATGGGGCCACTTCTCCAGCCTGTCCAGGTCCCTCTGGATGGCATCCTGCGCCTCCAACATGTTGACCACTCCACACAGCTTGGTGTATTGGCAAACATGCTGAGGGTGCCCTCGATCCGACTGTGTTGCCGACAAAGCTGTTGAACAGCCGCAGTCCCAGCACCGCGGTTCTCCCCGGCTTCGGCTTTGCCCTCAAAGAGAGAGGTCCCATGCGGCTCAAACCACACGAGTCCCATCAGCTGGCATTGATGCTCTGGGCCGTAGTGAAGCGGGTGCGACTGACGTGACCTGGGTCTGTGCACTGCGGTGGGGAAGGCTGGGCTGTCGCTGTGAGGATGAAGATGTCCTGACCCCTTCCAGGGTGCTGGTAGGGTGGCGAGGAGGCTCCGACGTCTCTGCTGCGGCTCGGGAGGCCGGTGGGGCTTGTGCCGAGAGGCAGCCGGGAGCACTGCGAGATCCCGGCCGCTGTGCTCGGGACGCACACGATTTAGTTCATTAAAAGCAAATCGCACAGTGAAAGCCTCCCCGTCTGCGGTGGGAGCTCGGGTCGAGAGCTGGGCCGTCAGCGCAGACCCCGAGTTTCCCCTGGGCAGAGCGGTTGCCTTCTGACGGCGGGGAGAGCAGCAGCATGGCACGGCGCTTGCAGTCTCTGCAGTACAAATATTTTATCTGTGAGCACCGGCAGAAGGGCTCTGGGCTGCGCCTCACCTTGCCTTTGCTAAGAGTCAGGTGGCCAGAGGCTGCAGGAGAAACTCTCAGTTGTAGAGCTGTGATGCTTTTCCAGCGCCCTTTTTTCCAGAGAAGCTTGTTTTCGCTCACTATCCCCGTTCCCACAGGTCCCTCCCGGCACCTTTGCTGTTTTACTGCTCTTGGCGTGCTGGGCTCTGCACCGTGCCCTCGGGAATCGCAGTGCAGCCATGTGGGAAGCCGCTGGGCGTGCGACCCCGGTGCTGTCCTGCTGGGAGCTGCTGCTTGTGCCGGACACAACCGAGACAAACCCCGGCCGTCCGCAACGACGCGATTCAGTTTGGGGGGCGCCTGCGGGCTGGTGAGGGCTGCGGGATGGTGTGGCTGCAGGCAAGGACCAGCGCAGCAGGCTGGCCTGTGGGGACTGGGACCAGGCTGCGAAGGGGGCCCAGGTCAAACGCTGGCCTCGTCCCTCCTTGATGCTCTCCGGTGTGCGACTAAACCTGGGATACGGCCAGGACAGTATGAGGAAAACCATCCGGTGGGGCAGGAGGAAGATAGAGCTGGGGAGGCTTCTGAGCAGGAGACAGCCCTGCGCTTGTCAGAGGCGTTTCTCCCGGTGCGCGATGCGGAGAGGGAAGCTGGCATGGCACGGGACATGGAGCCCGCTCTGCTCGCTCCTGACTGCGTCTCCCCACCCACGGAGCGTCACCTCCAGAGATGCGGAGGAGCTGCCCGTCCCTGAAGGGTCAGTTGTACCACGCATCCCTGATCTTGGCCGCGCTGCGGTACCTCCCTCTGCTTTCTCTCCGCCACCCGGCAGGAAATCTCTCTTTAATAGGCTATTGAGGGGAACGGAGCCGTGTTTTCCTAAGCAGGAGGAATGTTGACATGGAAGACTCCGCTCTTTCTTTCTGGCAGGTCCCTGGGAGCAGCGGTGCTGGATCGCATGCTGCTCCTGCTGCACCGGCTAATCCTTCCTTGGGTTGCGGAGCGGGGCTTGGGTGAGGAGGGGGAGCCGGAGGGGGGATGCAGGTGCGTATCTAACGTGTTGGAGGGGGTGGCCGGGCGAGGGGGGCTCTCCGCCGCCCCTGCCAGACCCACCGCCCGTCGTTCTGCAGGGAGGGCTTGCACAGGGTTTCCTTTCATCCGGGTTTAGCTCTGCTCCCAGATGGTTGGGAGAGAAGGTCCCGGGAGGGGTTTGCTGGGCATGATTAAAACCAGCTGGAGGACGGAGCCCGCCTGTGTCTGGCTTCTTCCCTTCTCCAGGGGGAAACTTGGCGTGAGGGACAGCAGGGACATCTCAGAGCTCACCGAGAGAGGGGGAAACCATCGCTCCCCAGTGCAATGAAGCGTGTACTTTGGAAGTGGGGGCTGCGGGTCCATCCCCAGGACGCTGCTCTCCGGTCACCCCGTCCCCGTCGCCCCGTCCCTCTCTGCCATCCCATCCCCCTTGCCCTGCTTGGGAAGGCGCCGAGGCAGGGGGCCTGCGCTCTGCCTTTACATCTCGTAATCTTTAACGAGCTGGGCCTGCTCTGCACAGAAGCGAGATGTGGGCGGCTCCTTTATAAGGCAGCACTTCGCCGCGGGGAGGGGGAATCTGTTCACAGGCCAGCGCGAGGTTTTGGCATCCCGGCGAGGGACGAGGCAGCACCTCCAGGGCTCCAGCACTTCTTTGGGTCCACGGCCCCCGGCGTCCGGAAGCAGCAGAGGGTGCAGCGGGCGCCTCTTGCCCTCCGTTGGTGCTGGATGTGTTTGCGGGGCAGTTTGCGAGTCGGTTTAACCACGGGTTCCCCCGCAAAGCGACTGCTCGCTGTGGTTCCTCTTCCCCCAGCTCTGCTGGTGGATCTCCGTGGCCTCCCCTGCCAGACAGCTGCTCCCCGCTCGGAGCCGAGCTGAGCTGCCTTTTTGCCGCGCTGGGCGGTTGCCCACTGGGCCAGAGAAGACCACGGCTCCGGGCTGGCCGCTGAAGCAGGACCTCTCCAGACCTACCTGGCTCGCTCCTAAGCTCTGCCAGTAACGCACCAGTAAACACCAGCCCGAGGCAGGGTGAGGAGTGAGGGGCTCTGGATTGTATTTGGCTGTGCAGCGGCAGCAGCGGCAGGTCCTCCCAGTCCTTGGTTCGTAACGGGGAGGGCAGAATGCCCAGGAAGAGAGGGGGATGCCTGTGCTCCCCCTCCGGGAACAGCTCCCAAGGTGTCGAGAATGGAAAAGTCCGACCACGGTCAGAGCAAAGAAAGGGCACTTGCCAAAATTAACAGTTGATTCGGGTTTGCGGGAGCAGGAGCCAAAACGCAAGGAATCTTGGATTCAAAGAGGGAAACTTTTTCTGTGGGCAGTAAATCAGCACGGAAAGATTGGAGGTGGGGGAGGGAGGAGGAGACCGGCCCCCGCACGCCGCAGCGTCTGGCAGAGGTGTGAGCGTGGGCTGTGGCCGTGGCCGGTCCCGGGGTGGCCCCGCTCCCCATGGGGAGCTGCCCCAGCCGGTGGCTGAGCTGTTAGCCACCACGGTGGGTTTTGCTGCTGCCCTGGGCCTGCGGGAATGGCCATGGAGGGCCAGCAGGGAGGTAGGGGGTGTGTTTGGGGATGAGGCAGGCTGGTGGAACGCCGTTCTCCGTGGACAGGCTCTTTGCTGCCTCCCCCAACCGAGCTTATCTTTGGGCACCTGCCGTTGGTGAGAAAGGTCGAGCTGGGAAGTCCCAGAACTTCCTCACTGGCACATCCCAAAACACTTCCGACCTGCCGGCCGAGGAGAGGTTCCTGGAGGGGTGGCAGGTGCCCAGACCCAGATCTCCACTGACTGGGGCGATATTTCAGCTGTTTTATGGGGGTTTGTAGTCCTTCCTCCTGTTGGATGTGAAGCAAATTTCAGCTGTGCTGCGGGGCCGGTGTGGTTGCAGCACCTTGCAGGCTGCCCTCTGTGTCCACGTGAGCCCATGTTTACTCTGAAACCTAGTGATTACCATGTAAATTGCTCGGGGCCCGAGCTTGCCATCCTTGCAAGTCTCTCAGGGGTCTCATTCCCCATCACTGCACCCCAGAACGGCTGGGGCTGGCAGGGGCTGCTGGAGCGTGTCTGGTCCGACCCTCTGCTCGGGCAGGGTCAGCTGGAGCAGGCTGCCCAGAGCCGGCAGGTTCTGAGTATCTCCAAGGATGGAGACTCTACCCCAGCCAGAGCTTGACCACCCTTGCAGTAAAAAAGTGTCTTCTCGTGTTCAGGCTGGATTTCACGTGTGTCCATTTGTGCCCGTGGCCTCCTGCCCTGACAGTGGGCACTGCTGAGAAGATCCTGACTCCCAATGTAGAATCACAGAATCACCGAAGGGTTTGGGTGGGAAGGGA
>VYXH01005737.1:22114-44573 GCA_013397275.1 Burhinus bistriatus | reverse complement strand
AAAAAAAAAAAAGAAAAAAAAAAAAGACCGAAAACCTCAGAATCAGATTCTCCCTCCCCTACGTACCCTGCCTTAGTCTTTAATAACTCATTATCGTATTATGAAGTGAAGGCTCACAGGATTATGGTGTTTAGTAATATTATAATGGATGGGAGCCAGCCTTCCAGAAAGCTTTTTGTATTCCTGCTTTGTACTGACCTGGCCTCGGACTTGGGCTTTGCGTCCCAGTGTGCTATCAAAGACAAATACCCTTTGCTCTACATCAGTAAATACACATGCATTTACTAAAAGGTATGCTTAGTTAATTATATAGATATTAAAAATACATATTTAAAAATAAAAAAATCTCTTAACACAGGTAGGAGGGAATTTCAGACCATGATATTCTCTGGCTGCTTCCACTCAGCCAAATAGATTATAAAATCCTTCAGCAGCAAAATAAACAGCTTAGAGCAAACAAGAGGCTTAGCATGCCAGTACTTTGTATTTTCTGGCTGGGACTGGCCATCGCTGAGGCCACCGAGCCCTTCCCCGCGGTCCCCTCCTGCTCCTTCTGCACAGCCCAGAGACCTGCCCCAGTTTTAGTCCTTTGGATCAACCAGCACCGAGCGCAGGCTGTATTTTGCTTTCTTGTGCTTCGGTCCTGCTCTGCTGGCTCTATGGACTCAGGCAGAGTTTCTTCTGGCACAGATCAAAGCAGGAAGGGGGAAGCTTCCGAGACTAAATGGGATGCTCCTATGCTCTGTGATACACTACAGAGCCACCCTCAGTTTCTAAGAAGAGTTTTAAGCGCTCCCAGGTGTTACTCCCAGCTCTCAGTCCCCTTACTGAAAGAAAACTAAATCCTCGGTGTGAAGAATCAGAGTACGTACCCAAAGCCATCGAATACACAAGGCGGCAAAGCAAAAGAAAACATGTTTTCCTTCACCTTTTCTCAATTACAGCAGCAACCGAGTTTTCATGCCAGCAGAATTAGAACTGAGAGCAAAGGCATCATTTGAATGTGAAAATGAGATCCAGTTTGGGTGGTTTGGTTTGTTTCAAGTAAGGAAATGCATTTTTGCAATTCCTATTTAATTTCAAAACTCCCTTTCTCTGAAGGAACGGACAACCACATCCTACCTGCCCGACCCAGCACGGCACCGGGGCTGAGTTTCCTCTTCCAAGGCCAGGACTGATTGCTTCCTCATTAACACCCTCCTCCAGCTCTTCCCACCCCACTGCCACCAGCTCCCACTGACTTCCCGGGACCATAAGGATGCACGAGCCCCCACGGCTACAGCCCACCTCCCATGACACGGCATTGCTAGGGAACACCTGCAGCTTTACTGCCTTTTCCAAGGGTTTGTCAGCAGCACAGGAGAAGTCTATCCACGTTACTACTAAATAAAACATCAGTTTTGAAATTCCAGCAAGTAATCCTGCTTAAGAGAGAAGGGGACGCTGCAGCATGAGTGAGAGTAGGTTGCATTTTGCTCTTTTTCTCCAGAATTTTCACACTAGCCTTCTCCCAGCCGCGTTATTGAATTAGGAACGTCCAGCTTCATCAAGGCTTACTTTGTCTAAACAGGATTTGGGGTCTCCAAGGGCCGCTGCAGAATATCATGTTTAAAGAGTGATGTTAAAGACATCAGGACAATAAGGGATGTGTTAATGCACTGAGAACCAAGCTTTTTTGCTGCCACTCTCTTCTTTCGAGACAAAATTACACAAATTTAAAAAACACATGAGAACTGGATTACCCTACTCTTTTGCCAAGTGATCAAATTAACTTCCTACAAACCCGTCCCAAATTCTTACATTTCACACTCGTGAACTCTTGCCAGGAAACACAGGAAACTATTTCCTAGCTGGGAACCAAGCAAAGTCCCAGTGGCCAAGGATCGAGCCTGTGGTCGACGCCAACACCTAACGCAGAGCATGGGATGGTGGAGAAGGAAGCAATGCCATATAATTATCCATGCGGACTATTTATATGCTACGGGGCTCATCTCTCCTGTGCAAACCATCGTTTCACAGCTTCACCCTCCTCCCTCCTTCTCCCTAACCGAAATAATTTTCCACCACAAAAAAGGACTTGCATGTAATATGGGCAGATTTAAGACGACCAAGTCCAGGAATAAGGAACTTTTGAGAAATTTGCATTGTAGGAAAAGCTCTAAGACAAAACTCGGCAGGGAGGGGTCCGTCCCCATTTCCACACCTCATTGGCCCTTGCAAGAAAGGAGGGCACCTTCACCGGGCAGGCGCTGCAAAGCCAATGAGACCCGTTGCTGAGACATGTGCTTCTTGTTGGCCCCCTTGCCAGTCAGCAAGAAATATTTCAGGCTTCAACGAGGCTGCGAGATGCCTCTAGACCCCAGCCGCTCGCCTGCGCTGTGTTTATACACTGTAATGGTCCTCCCCTCTGCTTCAAGCCTCCTTATGCAGAAAAACCTCCAGTGAAAGCAGTGGGAGTCTCTTAATTGCCTCCGCTCCAATCAATACAAACAGCACTCGGCAATGCCAACTGCCACAGCAAACGCTGGCTCCCCAACGGCAGGATTTCCACGTTTTTTCTACTATTCCCACTGCAAAAGAAAGCGGGCTCTATGCAGGCAGAGGCAGGAGGTACCGGAGCTATTGTTTCCAGGATGAGTCCACCAAACCCTCCAGACCTCTGCCGAGGACTTAGCTCCAGCCTTGAGCAAAGGTTTACACCAGCCAGGACATTGGCCACCAGCAGTTGCTCTTCTAAAGGCTGGAGAGAGCTGACACTCATCTCTGTACGTGCCCAGCTCTCCTCCTCAGCTGCCTTCAAAACAAGAAAGCCCTCCGAGCTCCACTGCCAAGCAGGATGCAGAGGACACAAGTCAGCCCTGCCCTTAAATGAACCACTGCCACCGACAAACAAAACCCGAAAGGACCGACCGCAAGTATTTTGATTTAATGCCATCTGCAAAACATCTGAACTTATCCTTGGCGGCAGGCACAGCAGCTGGGATTTCCAAAGACGCCGGGGGAATTTGAGCTCCCATATCTTCTGGGTTCTTGGGATATTTCAGAGTCGAACTTAAGCCTGCTTAATGCAAACAAAGCACAAGGGAAGAGTCACCCCTCACATTACAAAATCCTACTTCAAACCCTGAGAAAACACAGCAATACCAGAAATGTATCTGAAAAGGCCAGGGTTAACAAGTTCTTGAAGATGCTACCACTTTTTATCTGAAGGGAGCACTAAATTGTCTTTAAAAATGTGTTAATTAACAGGGTTTCACCACGTTTATTAAACAGTTGTCCCAGTCTCTTTCGTAGACAAGTCCTTAGCCCTGGCAAGTTTCTAAAGGTCTTCCACTCAGTAAATTACAGCTTTGCCTATGCTATTAGATAGCCTGTTATCCTCATTCGACTCTCCTGTTATAATTACTGAGGTCATTTTAGCAGGTAATTTGGAATAGCTGTCATCACTTCCAAGTTTAACACGCCTTCATTCACAAGAGTGCCACACACGGGGCTTTCTCATCTACTCCCAAGAGCAGCCCAGATGCCCACGGGTGGGATTTTTTGAAGCATCACAGGACCCTGTGCAAGGCGACAGCATTACACGCCTGAGCAGGGCGCCCGAGGGCTGCCACCCCACCGCGAGAGGTGCTGTGCCAGCAGGATGAACAGATGGCTTCTCTCCAAATGACTCTCAGTCTTCGGGATAAGGTACAAGATGCCAACTTTAAACAGTGAGATGGGAAAGGAGCAGGAGTGGGCAAGACAATTCTGGCCAGCACAGCAGTGGCAGCGTATAGACTTGCAACAGACCAATGCATATATATAAAATAACCTATATATAGTGTGGGAGGCCAATGTTCTTGATCCTGCCCACTCCATGCCAAAACCTTCCCATCAGCAAAAGCCACAAACCAAACCATAAGTCTGGGAGAGCCCAGGGGAGGGAGCAGCTCACAGGCAGTTAAGAAGAGCAGGGACCTGCTGCTCCGCCAGCGGGTCGAGTCCCCGGATGACCCCACATGTGCTTCTGAGCAAGTGTTTGACTCTGGGCGGTGCTGCTGCAGGTCAACCACGAACCGCGGCAAGCCAGAACTCTGCCCGGGACCTCATTCCCCACCACTCCTCCTACCTGTGGCCTCAGTAAGCGCTTTGTGGTTTTCCTTCCAAACCAGGACTCTCAGCAAGCATGGGAAGAGGACATGGGCTTTAGCCAGGCTGCAAAGAGCACCAGATTCCTGAATTACTTCATGGCACTTCTCTTCCTCAGTTACATCCATTTGTGCACAGCTATATCACAAAGTATGTCAGTGTTAACAAAGCAGTCCTCCTCCAGAGACCCATTTACTCTACAGGGCTGCAAATGGGAATTGGTAAGAAATTAATTTAGGGTGCAGCAATACATCAAAAAGGAGATGGAAAGAAAACAACAGCCCAGCCCTGCTGTTAACAGGGACATCGGCTTGCCAGGGCATGAGCAGCAAGACCAAGGTAATGACAAAAAACAGGGGACCTGCACCGCGGGTTATCTCTACAAACCAAATTCCAGAAAATAAAAAAAAAAAAGCCACTCTTGAACGGTAATCATTGGGTTAAACTGGGATCCGAAGTTTAAAATGCTTGCTCACAATACGTTTCTACAGGTTTCTTCGGGTTATAAATGTATTCATTCTCTCTTTCCCATAAATCTGGGCTTTCTTTTTAATCTCCTTATGATATTGTGGGGAAAGGACTCTAATTTCATAGACTGTACACTTAAGACAATAACCGATAAAACCCATTAGATTCCTGTACAAAGGACTTTAGAAGAGCCGATGAGGAGGAGATGCCACAGGCTGAGAGGAGGCGGAGGACTGCAGAAGAGGCTTTCCAACACAGAGGAGGTTACACAGCCCATTAAGCCCCAACTTGCTTGAAAAGCAGTTTTCAGATGGTATGAAAAAATAACATTCCCATAGTTAGCTTGAAAATTACATCTCTTTATAAGCTTGAGAAAGGGGAGAAGAAAGGGAAAGAGAGCTGAGATCCAAAACAGCAGAACATCAGCCCTCCTGAAGGTACCTCCAAGACATCCACTGCCCAAGGGGTCCTGCCAGTTTCAGCAGGGAGGGAGCAGGAATCCCTCAGCCTTGCAGAGAAGTCATGAAGGGCCCTGAGACAGCAAGTCACCAAGTCCCGGTTTTGGGTTTGTTTTTTTTTTGCAAGAAACTAGACTTCGCAACTCTTTAAAATCCAACCCCACTGTGGGTGCTGCCAAAAGCTACCCACATCAGTCCCCCCATCCCTACATAAACCAGCACAGATCCTGCACTACTTGTTCATGCCTTCAATCCTGGCATTTGCAAAGCAAAAACCATCAACCTGTCCTGATGATATACATCCCTACTCTTTCTTCCCTACCCAGTGCGTGGGGAACATCTGGAGGGTGTAGGTTGCTCCATCCAACAACAGTGGAGGTTGGGGGGGACACACAAACAAAACCATCTTCGTGTTTTACAAGCAACGGCAAGTTCTTCTTTCCAAAGAGAAACTGAGAGCCATTCATGGCCGGCTGTGACTCTAAATGCTCGTGAGAGGGCTGCCATATGGGTTTGGATTTATCACTTGTGTTTCCTAACTTGCACATCTGTTTTCTATAAGTAGCTGTCCAAGTCAATGCATCTCCCCTTTCCTCATGAACCGCCCACGGAGCTCTTCAAGGACAAATCATCATTGCTTTCGGTTTTTATCTGCTTAGCGGGCTCCACTATGTTATCTTAACAATCTCAAGTACTATTCGTAAAAAAACCCAGAGCGGGCATTTTTAGGCACAGTCTCCCTCCCTGTGCTCTTGCAGGGCTGTAAATCTGCCGTTGGAGAAGCATGCTGAGGTGCCTTCAAAAGCAAGGTAACACGTGTGGTGATTGCTGGGGGTGGGTTTAATCAACACGCTGAACGAGAGGACAGCGGGCTGTTCCCACCAGCAACCCGGGAAACTCCCAGTTTTCTCCTCTAATTCCATTGAAGTAATCAAAGTAATTTCCATTGCCCTCTGCCAGGGCATCTTCTCCTAAACAGAAAGCTGAACACAGGAATCGGAGAGAAAAGGGGAATTCCTCCAAGGATGGACGCGCTGGGAAAATGGCAAAAAGCCGGGGGGGGGGGTCACGAGGAACTAATGAGACTTCCCAGACCCCAGCTCATCCGGACACGAGGAATGCGCGGCATGCAGAGGGCAAAAAGGGCCAACGCAGCTCCAGGAGAGTTTGGGGTCCTGTGGATGGCCACTCGAGCAACAAAACCTGTTTACTGCTTCGAAATTTTAATGAAGAGCCAATAACTACTCTTTCTTCCTGAAAAAAAAAAAAAAAAAAAAGGCCCCAAAAATTTCCCNATGCGCGGCATGCAGAGGGCAAAAAGGGCCAACGCAGCTCCAGGAGAGTTTGGGGTCCTGTGGATGGCCACTCGAGCAACAAAACCTGTTTACTGCTTCGAAATTTTAATGAAGAGCCAATAACTACTCTTTCTCCCTAAAAAAAAAAAAAAAAAGATGGCCTCAAACATTTCTCTACCATAAATGTGGAGTATGATCCATTATGCCTTCTTTCTTTGGTGTTAGTAAGAAACTTATCAACTTGCTACTGAAGTACTGGGATAAATGGAATAAAACAATAGAGAAGAAAGACCAAGAAAGAAAACAGAAAGCATTTACCAGGAAATTCATGGCCTGAGTGTTAAAGACGCGGCTCTACGTGCCCTACCAGCTTTCAGGGCAGTGGTGCCAGCAGGTTTGCAGCGCTGTGGGGATGGAAGGCATCTCACACATGCAATGCTGTCCCACTACAGGCACTCAATCGTTCTGATTTGGAAACGGGTCTAAAGGCAACAGCTGATGTCACGTCACTTCAGTAGCTCCAAGGGACTTGGCGAAGGGTAAAAGCAAGATGCTACATCAATGGAAAGTGGTATGAGAAAAGGGCATGGGGGGCCATCTCGCCTCTTCAGGCTCTTGGACCTTGGCCTCTTGGACCTTGGCCTTTTCCTTCAAGACAAGTGCAATTATGCAGCAAAATTGTTTTAAAATAAATTAATATGCTCAACTGGTGCCCTTCAGCAGAAGTACACAGCATGGGCCATAGCCACCCATGACAGGAACCACAAGCAGCCCCTCAAGGGTTAAAGAGCAGGGAAGCACTTGAGGAAACAGGTAGATGCAAACGGAGGAGATTATAGGAGAGTGTATAAAATGCGATAAGAGAATAAGCGGTGGCTGAAACAAAGACTGCAGAGGATATTAAAGAAGAAACGCTCCATCCACAGAAGAAATAAAAGGTCAGTGAAGGGAGACGGTGACTTCTCTAAGAAATTGCACAAGTGCTTTCCTGACACAAATATTGACAGGAGAGACAGATACAGAAAATTAATTCGGCTCCCTGCCCCGATAGCACGGAGAGACAAGGACTGTCTGAACACAGAGAAAGGAGAAACAGGAAAAGCAGGATATCTGAAGAGCTTCCTCCCTGTTGCTCCCCCACCAAAAAAACCAGCGAGGAAAGGGGAAGGGCAGAGAGCAAGAGCGCCCGGACCTCAAATATGTCTCTAAATTCACAGAACTGTGCTGTAACAGATTAAACCGCTACAGCACAGCCCGGACAGGGCAGACAAAATATTAAGCAGAATTAAGCCTGAAAGGATGTTACAGTCCTTGGAGAAAAATGAGAGTGATTTCTTTTAACCTGATGTTTTACAGCAACATTAAAAAGCCTCCTCTTTAGACGATGCTCTGCAGTGACTTTTTACAGCAGGCTTTCGGCAGCTGCCCCCTTCTCTTCTCTAACGTACCTAATCTAAACCACAGCGATCACAAACAATATTGCCATTGCAAGAGCTTTATTTCAGAACATTGTCCGCTGCGATAGTCGCAGAAGAAATTAAAGTCTGCCTTTCCCCTGAAACTTAGATTTACAGGAAAAGCCATTTACTTTAATTGTGACTAATGATTCTCCCTTCCCATCAACGCGTTTTTCTTCCTCGAAGAGCCCGGTTTCCAGGCTTATTTCGCAAGTCTTCCTCCTACTTCTCCCTTAACTATTGCTGACAACACAGCAAAACTCGAAGCACTCCTCTCACTTCTGAGATGCTGGGAAAACGTGCCACTGCTCCCAGGATGGGTGAAGACAGAGATCTGGAGGCATCTAGAGCCACCGGTCAGTTTTTCCCGCAGCACAATGAACTTCTCTCAGCATCATCAGCTGGGCTGCAGAATAGGGCAAAACACAACTTTTTGATTGGGGGGGAAAAAAAAAAAAAAAAGAAAAATTGACAAAGCAGCTTGTTGTCTCCTGCTGCAACTCACACACGGAGGGAAAGCAGCCTCTCTGCTTTCTGCCCCGTCTAGACATTTCTTTTCTGTAATATGCCAGCCTGCCTTGCCCATCAATAGTCTTTAAATATTGAGAAGGGCTCCTGCTGCGATCGCTGCTGCTCCTCTCCACCCATGCACTGCTGCCAGGGATGGACAAGGCCATCAAGGCAGAGGAGGTGGCATCTGCTGACTTGGGCGCAGTTGCTTAAGTGCACAGCGGCAGCCCCTGGAAAGCATATCTGCGCCCAGCTTGAGCCCTTAATTATTAATATTATTTAGATAGCGCCATCGGGGAGCAAAGCGCTTTGCAGAAGCACAAGAGAATGACTTCGCCCACCGCTGCGTGCCACGTCCAGAGCGGGTTGCGAGCAGCTCCCACACCATAGCGCGCTTCCCAGCTGCGTGCATGGTGTTCATGTCCAACAGCTATGTGAGGCTGGAAGTGAGGGATTAACTTTTTAGCATCAAAAGGCTATTAGAAGCGTCTCTTGCTCTGCTGATTTAGCTTGCAGGAGGTCAAACAGCTTGTAGGAAACCCTTGGGCGGCAAGAAACACACTGTTGGGAGAAATCAGCGTTGGGGTTTCAACTGCATCGTTTCACGGCGAGCTGAGCTGCCGAACTAAGAGCTGCAAAGGGGTTACGAGCAAAGCGCCGCCGGATGGCCTGGCATCGGGCAACATGCTTACAGATCAGCAAACGTGGGCACGCCAAGTGGAAATCCAGGTCTACGCCCCGTTTCTTTCCTTATGGCCAAGCAGGGTGGCCTTGAAGGAATTGAGCAATATTCAACCCAAATCACAGCCAAGCCTAGGTGCGGCTCTTCCTTGGTCTTTAGATGCTGCAGCACATGGCCAGGTGCTGTTTGAAGCATCGTCAGATGGATCCAGCCATCACTTGAGGTCTCATTTACCAAGCTGGGAGGTTTCTCCACCACTCAAGTCCTGGCAGCTTTGCTGGCAGCTCTTGACTTCGCCTGGGGAACACCAACTCCTTCCCGCTGCTATGCTCTTCCTTCCCCCTAGTTTCAGACCCTTATCTTTCCTTTGTTCATGGAGGACAGCTTTGTTCTCTGCATAATAACTGGTGATTTAGCAGCTGTCATGTTCAGGGGCTGGAGGATTTGAAGGCAACCTCCGTTGAATAAAACGGGCTCCTGGAGTCCCTCCGGCTGCCATGTCCACCAGAGCCAGAAGATGACAGGGGAGGGCAAAATTCACTTTTAAAGGCACAAAGACTCCACTTGCTCACAGACTCAGTTCGCGCCAGCGTGCCGCAGCCCTGAAGGTGCACTCCCAGCCCTTCCCAGCAAGAGGTTCAGACCAAACAACACTCAAACCACCCCCAGCACAGGCAGCAGACTGACACGTGGGTCTCACCCGAGGCTGCCCAGTGCTCGCTAACAGTCGATTATTCAGGCTGCTATAATGACATCTCAATTCCTTGCAGAAGCGAGTTGCCACAGCCAATATTGCCCCCCACCCCCACCCCACGTTCCTGGATGGACATGCTGCACGCATCTCGCTGATGCATCACCATCCTTGGATTTACCAGCACCTGCCTCCCCACCAGAACCAGCCAAGTTTGGTGTCACTTTGATTTTTGCAATAAGAGTGAAAAATGAGAGAAACGGCCCACAACTAACTCGGTAACAAACCAGCCAATAACTCAAACTCTCCAAGTTATCCCAGGCACCACGATCCGCCCCAGCCAACTCCAAAATCCCTCCCGATCCCAGTTTATCCCTCACCCCTCCATATCCAGCACAACCCCACCACCCTGCCCCAGGCACGAGCCCCAAAAAGATAAAACATCCAAATATTTCAGCCTCTCCATACTTCACCATGACAAACAATAAAACACAACAAACAAACACCAGGGAGGGATGGAGGGAAGATGCTGCTCCAAAACCAGCACAATTCCTTTTCTCTTGGTGCCCAAGACGTGGCAGCACATGCAGTGTGTTATACCCATTTAAGGGTGGTGGTCGTAAGGATCCCATCAGCGAAACGAGGTATGAATTAATGCACCATCAGGCCATGCTGAGGTGCAATAACTAGCTGCGGCAATGAAATTATTTAGCCAGATTTTCCCCGCCGTCCCTCCCCAGACTCCCAGCTCACTCCCTCCCCCTTCTCCATCACTCTGGCTCAGCAGTCTCTGGGCGACTCTTCTTCCCTTTTACATCAAGCCAACAAACGCGCAGGCATTTAATGGCAACCCATCCCGAACAGACAATGAAATTAGAAGGGAACAAAAGAGCAAACCTCCTTGCGCCATGGCCTCGCGCTCAGCAGCCGTGGGGCAGCCGGGCGGACAATGGTCCCAGCTGTTCCCTGGGAAGCACCCAGCCACAATGAGACCCGGCTCCAGCACCAGAGAGGGTCCCGGCTCCCTGGGGGGCAGGAGGTTGTCGCTAGAATATGCATCTCATTGGTTACCTGTCAGCTTTCCTAGGCGGTTATAAAGTACAGCCACTGCCGGAGGGTATAATGAGATGTAATAACGACATTGCCGGCTCGTTTGACGCCGGCCCTTCGACAGAGGAGCTTTGATTAGGTGATGGAAACTGGCAGCATCCGCTGGCTTTTAAAAAAAAAAACAAGCTCAAAGCCATAAAATAAAGGGATCCCCAGGAATGCGGCCATTTTTTCAGGCTGGGAGGGATGGAAAATAGCAATATACTACAACTTTAATTCCTTGCCCTAATCTCTCCTCCCATGGGAGGTCCCATCCTTGCTGTTCTTCTAGGCTTAGACATTATTTCCCGGCTCCTCAGGTATGCTAGGAAAATGGCATGTTATAATGCCAGGGAATTACAGCCTGCGGAGAGGGAAGGAGGAAAGCTCCTTGCCCCAAAAATCAGTGCAACCCTCTCCCGCACAGAGCGCGGTCGGCAGCTCCAGCTGCAGCCGCACCATCGTCTGGGGCGGCACCTACAAATTCACCGGGGAGGACCGTGCCACGGGTGGGATTCGCCTCTCCTCCCATTTACGAGTGCAACACCTCCGTCGGCCCCTCTGCACCCCGCCAACTCGCTGCAAGGCACTTAGACAAAAGTATGGCTGGCGTATTGCTGCTGCTCGCTGCCCTCAGACCCGGCCAGCAGGGACCCTTGGCTCCCAGTTGAAAACTGTTTTTCCAGCTAAATGCAATTTTTGTGGCTGGTGACACGACCGACCACTCAGCACCCTCCACCTACCCCCAGTCCCAGCACCACCATGCCCTGGTTTCCCCGGCACAGACCTTCCAAGCTGGTGCTGGGACGTGGCAGAGACAAGCAGAAAGGTATTTTGCCTCCCTGCGGGCTAAGGAAAACACATGTGAGCAAGACGGACGCAAGAAAACCCTGGGTTTTAGGAACGCCAACTGGAAGAAATAAAACCCAGCTAATAAAGCACAGGCTGGGGAAGCTGCTGCTGAGGCCAGTGCTGCCGGCAAGGATCCATCCTGCTCCCCTCCCTCCGCAGAGCCCCCCAAGCCCCCCATTCCACACTCCCACGCTGGAGCTGCCCTCGAGAGCCAGGTGGTTTCATGGAGCAGCTCCATCAGCTACACCCCCATCGCTGCGGCAAGAGCGGGGACTGACCGAGGTTACCTCCAGCACACCGCACAGCCCCAGCGGGACCCATTCGATCGGCTCACAACTGCTAAGTGCATCCTAAAATTTGCACGGAATACAACAGGCCGTCACGCTACGTTTCAGCCTGAGGCATGAGGAGGCTGCGCTCACACTGCCTTCCACCGTCTGGTGGACAGACCTTCTGATTAGCCTTGGTTAACGAGCTACATTACAATGAAAGCAAAGGATTTAGCTCAGAAGAATGCATCCATTCAGGGACTACATTTGGCTGTGTTAAATATTCCTCTCCGTTTGCCAGTGCCCTTATGTCCCATGTTTTTAACCAGACGCAAGCGATGCAAGCACGAGGAGGAAAGCAGCACACAGAATCATAGAATCACCTAGGTTGGAAGAGACCTTTAAGATCATCAAGTCCAACCATCAACCTAACACTGCCAAAACCACCACTGAACCATGTCCCTCAGCACCACATCTGCCTGGCTTTTAAATACCTCCAGGGATGGCAATTCCACCACTTCCCTGGGCAGCCTGTTCCAATGCTTGATGATCCTTTTGGTGAAGAAATTTTTCCTAGTATCCATCCTAAACCTCCCCTGGCACAACTTGAGGCCATTTGCTCTTGTCCTATCACTTGTTACTTGGGAGAAGAGACTGACACCCCCCTCGCTACACCCTCCTTTCAGGTAGTTGTAGAGAGCGAGAAGGTCTCCCCTCAGCCTCCTTTTCTCCAGGCTGAATAATCCCAGTTCCCTCAGCCACTCCTCACAGGACTTGTGCTCCAGACCCCTCACCATCTTCGTTGCCCTTCTCTGGACATGCTCCAGCACCTCAACGTCTTCCTTGTCATGAAGGGCCCAAACCTGAACACCGTATTTGAGGTGGGGCACCACCAGCGTTGAGTACAGGGGGATGATCACTGCCCTAGTCCTCCTGGCCACACTATTCCTGATACAAGCCAGGATACTGTTGGCCTTCTTGGCCACCTGGGCACATTGCTGGCTCATCTTCAGCCAGCTGTCGACCAACACCCCATATTCATTAACACAGGTTAATGAACATGCCAACCCACGACCCCACAAAAATCAAATTCATTCAATCTCCCCACAAAGGATGCGCAGCAAGAACAACGGTCGGGAGAGAGGAGGCAGAGGGGAACTCGCTGCCTGTGTTACCCACTTCTCAGCCCAGAAAGGAAGGGGGAACTGGGTTACCCACCGACAAATGGGTATTTTCCCTCAAGCTAGCGGACCTGCACAAAGTTGTGATTATTTCCAGGCAGCCAGCGATGCCCGACCCCGCAAGGCTTTGCACAGGCCAAAACGTTCAGCCGGGCACGGGGCAGGATTTGGGGTCGGAGGCGGGTTGCCAGCAGTGGCGAGGACAAGCTGCCTGCTCTCACGGGGGCATTACGAAAGTAAAGCGGCATTTTGCAGGCTCAGCACAGCTCTTCCTTTCAGCACGAAACCCATAAACAACGGCCCAACGGCTTAACAGGACTGAAATATGACGGTATTCAAAGGGGATGTCAGAAGGATTAATAGCCCGTCTCCTTCCAGCTCGCTGCGGAAGCCGTGCTAGGACCGGAGAGTTAACGCTGTGCCGAGCGTGCCAAGTTTTAGCTCATCTTCATGAAGCACAAGCTTCCCCCCAGCACACTGGGGGCTTGGCGGGGGGAGGTTCTATCCTCGCCATGGTGGTGACACGCGTTACAGCTCCCGCTCGGCATTGCTGACACCGGCAGAGGCGATGTGCCACCGAGCGGGAGGCTGCAGTGACAGGCTTTGCTGCGTGCTGGGCGGCTGGGAATGGGACAGCCACCAGTGCTCTCCCTTTGGAAGCCTGTCCCTGGAAAAGCATCACCAAGGGCATTTTTCTACCAGGAGCAAGGGAACCTAATAGGTACGATGGTCATTAAGGACAGGGAGAGCTCCTTAACGGGGATCTCCTCTTACCAGGAGGTATTTGGACAGAGGGGAGTGATTACATGGTGTTTGACCAGATGCTAAATCAACATGAGGATCTAATAAGAAAGTCTGCTATGAGGCACCATAATATTAAAATACACAGAAACTAAAAGAAACATTAAAAGAGCAAACAAACGCAAAATGTCATTATGTTTCCTCTCTGTTTGCCATGCAGAAATGAAGGCTTCACCGCACCTCGGGAGACTCGCCAGCACCTTCCACTTACTCACATAACCATACGTGCGCCCACTTTGGATACTGGCGAGCACCAGCCAGGGGATGCGCAAACCTCAGCAGCAAGCAGTCTGCAATTCTGTTTCATAAACCACAGGTTTGGAACTTTACACTCTTTTGGTACATTAATGCACTTTTTAAAAATAGAAAAAAGCTCAGGCAACTGTTACTATTTTTATCGGCTGATCCACCTATACAGCTGGTCAAAACCTGAGATTTCAAGACAACTTTTCAGAATTGCAAAAGATTACCCCAGTTCTGCACTGCCAATTTGTGCTAATTTACATCCATAAATATTTATACAATTACTGTTACTATCCTTCAATGACCGAAGTTATCGCATTTCAAAGGATCTATATTTAAAGAACACAATACCCTGATGGCAACCCAGCTTTAAATTTTAAGTAGCTGTGTTCCTCCTTACGCATTGCACAGCCGCACGCCAAGCCATCGCAGATGCCCAAGAATTCCCGTATTCTCCACAAAGCCGCAGCAGCTCCTCCCCACCCCCCACCACCCCCCCAGCTCAGCGCCCCGCATCCCAAACTCAGCATCTGCCACCCCCCGCATCCCTAGTGACACAGTATCTGCCCCACCACCTCCAGGGAGGGAAGGGCAGTAACAGGATTGCTGTGCAAAACACTGATTTGTAGCAGCATCGAATTTACCATCTTCTGGACAAAGCCAAAAGGAAAAGCAGTTTATTTTTATTAAAATAAACTGAGAGCATTGCTGTCCATGAGATCCGGCACAGCAGTTTACAGCGATGCCGACTGCTGCTCTTCTCATCCCCTGGGACGAACAGGAGTGCTGCAGGTTTCCCTCTGTGAGCCCGGTATTTCTGAGTGCCTGATGTTTCAATAGAAATTCAATATTAGCTCTTCATCTCTGCTTTCTGAACTACCTTACTCACACCAAGTGACTATGCAAAATTACAAAGAATAATAATAAATCAGGATTAGGAATTAATAAACTGGGATCAAAACACCTTCATAAATCATTTCATGCTCCCTATGTGTGGGTGGGTCTAATTACTAGACAAGAAAAAAAGATAAACCTCATTTAGGTCAGTGCATTCGCCTTTCTTAGTAGAAAAAAAAACACAACCCCTGATGAATTACTAGCTATAGAAATAAGTCAAGAGGTTTTCAGGTTAAACGTGGAAGCACTGGCAGAGAGAAATCAGGGTGCAACCCCCGCTGTGTCCCTATCCAGCCCATCCGTCTCCCTGAGGTCTGGTTTATTGCTGTCCCCCTCTTTCTGCCTGACAAAATAAAAAAAAAGGTAAAAAATAAACACACCTTACTACCTGCGGTTTGCGAACTCAGTCCCGACTCGTCTACAAGTTTCTCTAATAGAAGTAACACAAATAAAGCAGAGGGGGAGAAAAAAGGACCGAGTGGAAAAACATATTTACGGAGGAGGGAGGGAGCATTTACTTACTGTCCTCCTAAAGCGGTACCCCACCGCTGCTTCATTCATAAATATTTTACCGGTAAGAAATCGGCCTGCCAAATCTGAACAACTGCTTTGATGAAAAATATAAAAAGGCTTTTCCATTAATGCTTTTGATGTTCTTTGCATACAGAATAATGAATGCTGGAGATTCATCTTCTTTCCCTCCTCTGTCCTCCCCTCACTTCAGTCTGTTATCCGGCAGAGCCGCACGCAGCCTCCCAAGCCCGGAGAAAAACCAGGATTTGTGTAGGGAGACGGAGCAGTGCCACTGGCCTAGTCGCGTTCCCCACGGCATCTTCCCGTGGCTCCAGCTTCTTCCACCTCGGGGGGCAGGACAGCAATGACACTGGGGTGCCCACAGGTTTTGGGGATGCTGTTGGCACTCCTCACTCCGTTTCCACCTGGCCAGACAACATTGAGCATCACGACTCTACCAGAAGTTGCTCAGCAGAAAGTGTCCATGAGTTTTAAAGCACTTCAGAAGCCGTTCACCACAGACAGATGTGCTAACGCCAGACCCCAGCTGCTGCCCAACTTCTGCCCGCACGGCACAACACGCTCCAGCCCATCTTCCTGAGGTTTATTCGCCCCCCATGGGTGGTGAGATGGGACCCTTGCCGCCCCGGGAAGGTGCCTACCATCCCTAGTACTACTATTTCAATTGCTGAGTATTTTGTCCCGCAGTGCCGGGGTAAGTGTCCGTCCCCGTCCCTCCCCTGGCACTTTTGGCAGGCTTATTTGGGAGAACCTTGGAGGAGAAAGAGGATCCTCCTTCCAGCCCCACAGAGCAAGTGATGGAGCACAGAGGCAAATCCAAACCAGGGGAAGCAGTAAGTGACCTTCTCCCAGCCTCTTATTGCTCTCAGGAACTTAATAGCTCAACATTTATCTCAACTCAGCAGAGATGTGCTGGGGATAAAGTATCCGTCTCCCGGCGTGCCAGCACTGGCGTTTCCAACACACCACTGCGAGCTTTAAATTCATCTTTTATCGTCTTTCTGCACTTCTGCTGTAACAGGGCATCCAAAGCAATTAAATCCAACCTATTTTTTCCCACTTTTATTCCTTGAAGTGGAGCTTTCTTGTGTGGGGCAGAGATTAGGGGGTTTGGACTGGATTCTGATTCACATTCCTTTTCCATTAAAGACTCGACTATGCTCATCTCCTCTTCCTCACGTGAAGCTTGCTAGGCATTCAACAAACTAGACAAACAGAAATCTGAAAGTAGTTTAAAAGAAAACAAACAGAAACTGGTGCCTTGCAGAATTTTTGTGGTAAGAGTCCTGGAAACACAGATAGCATTTTAAGGGACTTGAAAGGGAGCGACGTCTTATCAGAGCAAGTGGGATGCTAACGTTTGCTGGAGAGTTATCGCTGCTCATTATTCATCCTCCTTTTTTGTATTAGAAACGATTAGGAAACCCATCACCCGCAGAGCTGCAGGGCTTCTCAGCAGTGCAAACATGACAGAAAACTCCCTGCGCTCAGGGACCAAGGGCTCCTGCCCCTTTGGGGGTGGCGGGGTTTGTTTTGGGATCAATTACCCCATTTTCTGCTCCATGATCCCAATGGAGTGGGGGCAGTACCTCACTATGTTTGGAAGATGGCCTAGTTTCAGGTGGAGGACGTGGGAGTGTTGGGCACTTGGTGGCACCACAGTCACTGATGGGGTCACCCCAAAAGGGCCCATGGGGACACAGGAAAGCTCACGTCTTGTCTGGATTATTAAGCCAAATTGTGGTCCTCCTTTTAAGATGGGGGGCCGACACCAACAACCTCCCAAGCAGTCCAGAGGAGGCCACAAAGATGGTCAGAGGGCTGGAGCACCTCTCCTGTGAGGACAGGCTGAGAGAGTTGGGGTTGTTCAGCCTGGAGAAGAGAAGGCTCCAGGGAGACCTTATAGCAGCCTTCCAGTATCTGAAAGGGGCCTACAAGAAAGCTGGAGAGGGACTCTTGATCAGGGAGTGGAGCCATCAGACGAGGGGGAATGGTTTTAAACTGAAAGAGGGGAGATTGGGATTAGATATTGGGAAGAAATTCTTGACTGTGAGGGTGGTGAGACCCTGGCCCAGGTTGCCCAGAGAAGCTGTGGCTGCCCCATCCCTGGAGGTGTTCAAGGCCAGGTTGGACGGGGCTTTGAGCACCCTGGTCTAGTGGGAGGTGTCCCTGCCCATGGCAGGGGGGCTGGAACTAGATGGTCTTTAAGGCCCTTTCCAACTCTAACCATTCTGTGATTATTTTGCTCCTGTACACCCAGCAGACCAGATGAAAAAGTCGTCAAGGAAACCCCCATGCACCACACGCACTGCTGAGCCTGGTCTGACGCGCAGCACTTGATGCCGGCTTTCCCCTGCTATCTTCCAGGTGCCTGCTCTTCATCTTTTTAGCCAAAGTCCCCTCCCAAACAGCCGCTTTCGCATTAACATGCCTGTGGGCACGCCAGCAGCAATGCTCCTCTGCTAAGCCTTTCTACCCGAAGAGCCACACACCCTATCGATAGGGTTGTCCTTGGAGGGAGCATCGCTGCAGGAGGGTGACAACGGTGCACTAAATGAATATTTATCCCAAAGGAGCCAAAACCACTGCCAGGATGGCATGGGGCACAGGGAAAAGCAGAAGGGAGAGCATGGAATGGGCTGAACGTAATTTTTAAAAATTTTTTTTAAGAGGGTGTCAATGAAATACTGGTAGGAAATTAAACCTGGTTGCATGCCTTTTTATTTTTTATTTTTTTTTTCTTACAGAGTAAAGGACAGCAGCACCCAGCAACCAGGCTGCCTTCCCCACCCAGGAGCAAAGACAACCCCCACCTCAGCAACTTTGCATGAAAAACCAAGGCATGGAGAAACGAGGTGACTTCTACAGCAAATGACTGGCAGGAATTGGAGCAGAGCAGCCTTTTCCAGCACTTTTCCCCCCCTTCCCATTTCTTACCCATTTTACCCCTTCCAGCCAGCTGCACCACAGAGCAACACGCTGCATTTTCTCCGCTTGCTTCAAAAGCCTACGCGATGCCGCGCTCACAGAGCTGTGCAAGGGCACTCTGTAACCTCTGGAAAAATTAGCTGAAAAATAACCCCCATATTTCTCATCCAAACTTCCACTTCCCAAAGGAACTGAAGCTTTTTTGAATTATGCCACCTTCTCCCAGAAAGCAGGCCCTTCTGAAGGGCAAGGCTCAAGACACTGCAGGGATGCAGTTTTTAAAACCATTCATTATGCAAATGGCTCATTTATTGCCGCTGAGCTGAAAGCAAGAATCCCAGGCACGCAAATAAAAATAAGCGTGGAGCACCAGCGAGCGAGTGCGTGATGGCATCTGCTGACTTGGGTAATACGGAGTACAGACCCGGCAGGCAGCAGCTTGTATCGGAGTTTCAAACTGCAGGTTGCAATCGGTCTCCAGCCAACACCAGAGGCTCCCTGGGTTCTGCAGGACCGTGCCACCGGAGCATCTCCAGTGAGCTGGAAGGTCACACCAGCGCAGCAGATCCTGCCGTAACCCTGTTTATCCCGAAACGTGTACTCAATACACGGTGCCTGAGCCAAGCACGGCTGAAATTCAGTAACTGGGGGTCCCTGGGCACTTGCAGACCAGCACAAGGGAGAGAGCCGAGGTGCCAAGGGGTTACAGGAGATTTCGCCTGCAGGGTTGCAATGGCGCCAGAACTGCAAAGCTTTCTCAAAACCTTAACGAATATCCCGGTGCTGGATGGGAACGAATGCTAATTAGCATCTGATAACGATTCAGAGAGAGAATCTGGCTGGGAAAGGAGACAAAACTCAAAATTAGCCATGCAGGCGGGAAACTTTAGGCAGGACTATCCTGGGAACAGCCTGCCTCCACGTTTCTCTTCTTACTGTACCTGGAAACACAAGGAGAGTCACGTGTACAATGCTCCGCGGCCAAGGATGAGCCTTTGTCCTCCAGGAACTGAATCACATACAAACATTTCTGAGGCTCAGAGCCTTCTAGCTACCGAATCTTATTCGGGTCCAAGTCCTGGAAAGGACCTGGCACAGGGTATCGCTGTGCATTACAGTCACGGGAAATAATAAGGAACTGAAAAACCAAAACAGAAACATTGAGCTGAGTATTAAAGAACCTTTCAAGTTCAAACATGGGGGAAAAAAAAAAAAATGCGATACTGAGCCAGTTCAACATCAGCGTTCAAGGTCAGATGGAAAAATAAATCTCTGCAGATTTGCCTTTAACAAGCTATTGATAGTACCATTATGTTAATATCATTAACACAGAATCGTTATGTAAATTCTGGGTTTTAAGCTCAGTTGCAGCTACCACAAGCTAGTTTTCATGTAGAACCCATGTAAAGGCAGCTCGTGCACCAACCTGGGCTTAGTGCCCAGGAGGACCCGGCGACGTGGGGAGGTCCCCAAGTGGCTCAATGCACAGCACTCACCTGGACAGCACACTTAGCATTCCAATTCTCCCACTGCATAAGGATTTGCTTGTTTTTATGTACCCCTATATCTTTAAACAGCATCAGTGAAGTTCTAGTTCAAAATGTGATAAAAGTCTCCATTGCCGTTTTTGCTGCTGAAGGACCCGGCAGGGCTGCAGGATCTGGTCAAGCATTCATCAACAAGCAGATTAATTGCTAAGACAGAAAGGTCCTGATACACAACCACCCGACAACAATCGGGTAATCAGTCATTATGCGTCTATTACTCAAAGTCCTAGAGCTGGCACGACACACATGTCTGGAGCCACATCAACCCACGCGACAACAAATATTGCTAAATGTTTCCTGCCCCAAATCAGCCGAGCTCAGCAATTTCAGACCCAGGAATTGAAAAGCATAAATTTACCTGGGCCCGTAATTTCACAGCAATAGCTGTATTACATTTTAAAAAAAAAAAAAAAAAGGTTTCTATAATGGAGAGACTCTTCCTCGCTTCAAACAAGAACATCAGAATTAACGTACGTGCAACAATACGCCAATTGACTTCGCGTTTCAATAAGCATTCACACGCGTGGTCCTGAACAGATGAAGGACAAGTGCTACGGGCTGAATGGGCTCCATTGAGTAAAGCTAATTAGCTGTATAAGCATATGCAAGATCTGAACCTAAATTTGTTCTCTGCCTCCTGGGACACTGATAACTCCTTTTTCTTGTTGTTGTGCATTGTAGATAGATAGTGCAAGTCTAAGGCAATGCTGTAACCCCCAGCTGTCATACAGCATTTTTTCTTGCAAAGATGTTAAGGTTGGGAAACAGCAGTTCAGGTGAAAGAGGAACATTGTCCGCGATCTTATCACGGGACATTGTCAGATCCGGAAGCAGGACTCATTTCTCCTGAGCTGCCATTAAACAATGCAAATAGCCAGCCATGCGTAACACCACCGAAATATTTGCTGTGAAAAAAACAGCGCGACGTTCGGACAACAGATCTGATTATCAGAAGCTGCATCCAGCGAGACAAGGCTCTAACACCACTCATCTGAAACACGCACTGCTGCACCAGAAGATGAAGTCTGTTATTACCGGCTTGATCCCATGACTCTTATTCACACCGTGGAGCTCTGGCACAATCTGCTTTTGTCTGGATGGTCTCTTTGTGGCAACGATGAAGAACAGGAACAGCAGCTTAGGCTACATGGGGTGTAGTGTTAAGAAGAAACTAAACATACATCAAAATACAGGTAACCTCCACCAGATCCCTCTGAAATGCTGCTTTTGCGGAGGACAGAGGTAGACATGGAGGTCTTCCGAAAGAGCTGCCCATGTCTTTCCAAAAAAACAGCCCCAGCTGTGGCTGCTGACTTCTCATCCCCAGCCAGAGCAGAAAGCAAATATCCCAAGGGAATAAAACTAACCCAGTGACTGAATAATGCCTCTGACCTGTCTAACAAGAGCACCTTGGATTACACGGTCTTTACAAAGAGCTCTGGCGATCTTTGCATGCGTAAGGAAAGGAAACGACTGTCAAGGTCTTGATGCCATCCTGGCTGGAATTACTGGCAATGTTCCCCACTGGCTGCAGGAATGGGGCTCAAACGGTTGCAGAGCACAGAGTCAGGGAAAACAGGTGCTAAAAGGACTTAGCAGAGATGGAAATGAGGTGTATTCGCTGTCATCTCAGGGAGGTGAAATAACCCAGCCTAGCCGCGTTAGTGCCATGGCACTCGGTGCAGGCATCGTTGTGCCTCCTCCAGCACTGCAACTCGGACCCCAGCTCTCCTTTCCACACCATCACCCAAAAACCCCAAATCTGAGATGTTTGCAAAACAGAAACTGACATCCAGCTCGGGTCTTTCCTACAGGATTTGTCCCATTCCTACCTACTTACGCTATTATTTATTAAAGATAAAAAAAATACAACTGAAACATGCAGTAACCAAACCGAGTTCTTGCTACATTTTATTCCTTCCTTAATCTAAACATATAGTCATAAGAGTCAGATATTTGCTATAAGGAAATGAGCTGTCAAGTGATTTACGGTCTTGCTCTGTCTCCGTCTCAACAGCTCCAAGTCTTCTCCAAGACCTATTTTTAGCAAGCTGTAAATTAGAGGCAATAAGGGATGTGGTGGGAGCCAGGAGTTGAGAAACGTGTACAGCAAACTCATCTATTTCTCCATTATCCTAACGGACCTCTAACTGCCATACCTAGGTACCATACGGACAATCACGGTCAGCATTATATTGCCTTTACTGCATAAAGTTGCCTTCTTGCACGAGATCAGCCTGTGCAGCCATGGCCCAAGAAGGAGCAGTGACAGGGGAAATGTCTCTGGTTTGGGGTTTGTTTGTTGGGGTATGGGGGTTGGTTTTTTGTTTGGTTTGTGGTGTGGTGTTTTTTGTTGGTGGTTTGGGGTTTTTTTGTTTTTGTTATTTTGTTTGGGGGTTTTTTGTTCTTGTTTTTTGGTGTTGGTT
>VYXH01005737.1:0-22047 GCA_013397275.1 Burhinus bistriatus | reverse complement strand
TTTTTTTTTTTTTAAATAATGGCCAAAATAGCCCATTGCTGTTGTGTACAAGGAAACCACGTGGTGTATACATGCTAGACAAGACCAAAATCAGCTGGAGTAAGCAGAGGCTTTCTTTTTTTCCCAGGACAACTTAAATGGAAACCTACACCTTCCACCCATTTCTTGTATCTTTCAATCATCTAGCTCCCCATCGACTATAAATTCAATAGAAGCAGTTGCCTTATTCACATTTTATTGGTCATTCCAGCCAAAACTATTCTAATAATTCCCTTCAACAAGAACTATGGTCCTACATTGCAGAAACTTTTATTTTCAGCGCCTCCGCTTGCAAATGATTACGATAATTATTCTAACTCCCATATAGCACTTTCTATACAAGAGCTTTAAGAGCTTTAACAATGGGAAGTTATTACCAGAGCTTTAACAATAGAAAGTTATTACCAGCATCCTTATTTGTGAGAACGAGGCGCAGAAAGATCAAATGAATTGCTGAAGATCATTCAGCAACTCGCCGGCCATGCCAGGAACAGAACTGTAGTCTCCTGACCCTCCATCCAGCACCCATTTGGACAGGGAAAAGAAAAAGCATCCTTGAAGCACGTATAAAAGGGGAGAGGTTTGTTTTTTGAAAGTGCTGAAAATGAGCTTTTTCAAAAGGAGCAGTGGTGGCAAACGTCCTTATCAGGTTACATGAAGTCTGATAAAATTCTGAAAGAGAATAAATGATGCTATTGATTCCTGCATAGCAGGGGAAATAGATAAAAGGAGAAGGGATGTGCCTTTTGGCTGCCTTCTTTTCTCCATGGGGCATCCCAAAGCAGATGCTCCCACAACCACGTAGGACTCTACCCTGTACTACAAGGGATGTCACCTTTAAGGATTATAACTCTTCTCTCTTCCTCTTCTCTCTTCTTCCCTTTGTTTTGGCCCCTGAACTGTCAAAGTTGACATATCAAAAAGCAACAGTGAATTTTGACCATCTTGGCCAATGTAATTTGCTCGGAAGTACCAAATATATGCTAAGTCTCCGTGAAGCTCTCCCCTCTCAGCAGTATTTTATGAGACAATTTATTTAGGAGAAAGAACAGACCTTAATCATCAGAAGAACCATGAAGAAACAGATATTTATACGAAGCCACATCCTGATACCAAACACGGCAAAATCCCCCGAGGCGGCTATTAAGGAGATTGCCCAGCGGAAAGGAAATTCAGCAAACCAGATTACCTCTAACAGGCTTATCCACTGGAAAAAAATCATCAGAGCAGAGATGAGATAGTTTTGAGAGACAATTAATGAAAGGTAGGGGAGAGGGGAGGTTACAACAGGGTGACAAAGAGCGAGAATCCATAAAATACAGATTGTCACAGCTGATCAAATGTAAGGACATTACACAACCCATCGTATGGCTGGAAGAGGAAAGGGGTGTCAAGATGTTCACAGCGCCTTGTGTCTATGGCTTTGCCAGGGGCATATCTGCTTTTATCTTTTTTAATATGGCAGGAAGAATTCCCCTGTTAGTTCCGTTGACAGCCATGAACTGGATCAAAAGAGAGTTTCCACCAGCAGCAATGCACTCTTCCTTACAGCCCAGCTCTGCTGCTCGTGTCCATAGCTATGTCCCGCAGCAGGAGGAGCCATCTTCTCCAAAGTGTCATCTCAAATGTTTAAATGGATGGCAAGCCTCCAACAAACTAAAAATGGGTGAAGGAATAAAGCTCGTGGGATGGTCTTGGACTGGAAACCATGAGAGACAGTTAAGCTTTTCCCACTGCTGCAGATTTCCTGGAGGAAATCACCACTGCTTGAGCTGGACCATGATGGCACACAAACAGCACAGAGCTATTGCTCTACACTGCTTCATTGCTGGGCTAACAGGGCTTTCCCTTACAGCATTATTCTACGTTATTTCCAACCTAGACTCATCTTCAATCTCTGACCTTAAGTCAGAGCTCAACAGCAGCCAAGATAGGTAACCCTAAATCTTTATGTTCCCCATCCCTTGCCTTGAATGTACCGCCACCCCATGTGCCCCGCAGCAGTGGAAGCAGGCAGAAAAATCAAGAAAAAAATCCCAACGGAGAAAGGATGAGGGCTCCTGGCACAGGAAGATGTCCATGCCATTAACTCTGGCTGCAGATGGGACAAGCAGGGACAGACAGATTAAGGGATTTGCCTGAGCTAATGACATGGACATCTTTCCACTGACTTCACTAGGCTTTGGACCAAATTCCCGTACAAAGAGCTGCACTCATGAGCTATCAAGGAGCTTAATTCATTAGTATTTTTAAAGTACTTTTAGATCCTTGAATGAAAGGGGCTATCAAAGTGCAAAGTCATTTTATTAATGATAACAGTCTAAGAAATGCAAGTTGAATCCTTCAGTCTAAAGCCTTACGGCACAAATGGTTTTGTACCACGAAGACGCCACAAAGTCCTAAGAGATATTAAAACTTCCTTTCAAAGACTTCTACTGGATACTGGTTTTCTAAGATTCCCTTTAACTCCACAAATTCTGATGGTAATTTTTAAATTTCCATGCAGCAACGTGGACCCAAACCCACTCAGGGAAAGCAAGAGGATGTAAAGCCTGATGGAGCCCCCGAAAGGCTCTCATCAGCGTCAGCAGAAGTTGACATGCTTGGTATCCCGTGTCAGGACACCAACTGCAGGGGACCCAGGCAGCCCTGAATTCCTCCCATCATCTCAGAAAGCAGAAAATTAAGGTATCACAGGCTTTGTGCATGCAGTCCTCCAAAATTGTACAAAGGAATGGCACACAGGCAGCACGAGAGGACACAAGGCAAGAAGCCTGGCACGACCACAGGTTGGCCTTGTGCAGTTATTTTTCTTCTTCAAAATAAAATCTCAAGCCTATAAAAACATTGGCAGCGGGTGCCGGAAGATGCACAGTGTACTCTTCTATCGTTTCGCTGGTAGAATAGACTTCATCCTGTTTCCTCTGGCCCCAGATCAAGCAAGACTCCTCGCAGGAATTTTCCATTATCCTGTGGCAAACATACCAGGGCAATCCAGCCGCTTAACCGACTTACACTCTGACCCCCCCTCTTCAGCAGCAGCGAGATCCTGCATAAAGCACAAGCCACTTCTCATACAACGTGCCAATTCCAACGCCACAGCCCAAGCGAAGGGGGACTGGAAATCCCAGGCTGCGTTACAGGACTGCAATGGGGTGATAGAGATACCGTTGGTCTTCTCTGCTCCATCTCTGCCCTCCTGGCAGACCCTCCTGTCCGCCCTTCCCAGTTGCTGAGCCCCTGATTTATTTCCACAGCCCAACAGACTCTAAACCAGGGGAAGTATGGACACCCTCAGTATCACTCCTCTGTTTCTACTTTGGGAAATCCTTTTCTTGCACTGCTTTTACACTAGTCTGCGAACTCATCTCCAAAGCCCCTGCAACCATCCCACCATCGCTCACAGTTGGATCTCCACATGAAAGACCCAGCGAGTGCCAAATTCACCCCCCAGTAACTCGAGGGAGTGCACCCCAATGGCTTCAATCCCCATCCTCTGGCGGAGAGGCTCTGGAAACACATGCAAACCCTACAACACCTTTGCAGGTACATCCAAGACTATCGATTAACACAGGTGCCCTTGAACCACCAAGGATCAGGAACCCCCTTTGCAGCGCGGGGTGGTGCGCGGGGTTTGCCCGAGGCGTGCTGACGGTGCCGATAAACGCCCAGAGCTTACCCCGGCTCTCCCTATGCCACATTTATTTGCTCAAGAAAAATGTTAGGCATCTCCTCATCCCTGCTTATTTCCGATGTGGTTTCTACTTTCCCCAGGGTCACAGGCAGTGACAGGCATCCCCGAGGCTTATTTGTGTTCGGAGCCATCTGCTAAACCAAGGAGGCTTGAAAAAGCCTACAAGAAAAAGGAGCCACTGAAGAGCACTGTGGTTTCCTTGGCAGGAGTGACCAAGTGACCAAAAAGAATTTGGTTTACTCCCTTCTTCCCAGAGATCTGGTCTCGGATAATGCGATGGCTCAGCTCCAACTACAGCATCTCTTCTAGCAGGGTGGTTCTTATCATCCTGGAGAAGGCAGAAGGCTGCAACTCCAAAAACATGTGCTTAATTACACTGCGCTCTATCAACTGTTTCCCTGTGTCTAGTTCGCGGGGGCCAGGGAATGCCGGGATGTGTCACCCCACAGATATCCGCACGTGAATCATAACAGTCTGCGGGTGCCCACTCCCTCCCCTCGGCCACCACACCCTTCATTAAGCAGTCTGCAAATGAACTAAAAAAGCCTTAATCCTGCAAACAGCTTCTCTATCACGCACAGAGAACAGCTCCGCCATCAGCGTTGCAGGAGGCAGGGGGGGTGGGGGAACAAAAAACGTCCCCCAGTGCCACGACCAGTGCACAAAGCCCACATTGTCCCGGGCTGCAATTCACTCCAGGGAGGGGGAAAAAAAAAAATAAGGCCAAGGCTTTCTATTTGTGAAGGGGCAAAGCTTTTCTAGGACATACCCAGCAAACAGCAGGTTCGTGCCCTGCGACGTGCAAGATACTGCTTGCACGCCCCAAAACCTCATTCAGGACGCAGACCCCCGTGGCCCCCAGTGCTGCACGTGCAGCTGGAGACGCTGCACGCCCAGGGAGCTCCCATTTCGATACACCAGCCCCAGTGCACATTCACCAGCGTTTCTCTAACGTGACGAGTTTTTACAGGGGAAATGAGACCCAGAGTCTTTCAAACCTACTTTACAATTCGTCGGCACCTTCCCGCCGCTGTAAGGGATGAAGTTGTTGGGAACACCGTGAAACAAGTGCCACATCACCTCTTTGAAACAAAAATATCAAGGGACCACATCACGTCTTCAAATATTAATCTGTACTTACCAACTAATCAGCACTGACAAAAATAACTCATCTAATTATCAGAACACTGCCACTTAAATAATGAATTATATGCCTTATTAAAAAGTATAATAGATTAGAGGATGTGAAACAATTGCAATTAGTAAAACAAGAAACGCTAGGAAACAAAAAAACCCTACAAGTGTGATCTGAATTGTATAAATTAATCTTCCAAAATAGCGACTGATCTCTTCCAACACATCAAACGGCAGGAACATTTGAAGCCTACTGCAATTCAATGAATACAATTCGCCTTAAAATTGCCGAAAACTCCTTTTAAGACTTTGCCTCCGCTGTTCTCTCCCTGACCCCCCAGCCCATCTCTCCTGCCCACACACCCCTTTGACACGCAAAAATTCCTGGAATACAAGAAACGTTGGTCCAGCCAGGGGCTCCTTGCACCGTTCGAGGTGCAAACCCAGCCCTCGCCCACGGGGGCTTTCTGTGGGAGGACAACTCCTGTTAAACCCGCAAAGGTGCTGCGTGAACCAGTGACTCCACCCCAGCGTTACTGGGAGCAAGCACTCCTCTGTGCATGTAGTCGCTTGGTTAGAGGAGATGGGGTGGTGGACATGGATGCTGCTGCAGATACCAGCTGGGGGAATGAGGGATGCCTTCAAGCGCTCAATGCAGGAAGCATTCTCGCAGCTTTCTTTTACCATCACCCGGTCCCTCTGTGCTGCACACGAACCAGGCTCAGCCCTGGCCCTACACAACGGCACGAGGTAGAGAGGAACGGGAGGCACACCATCAAACTTGCCTCTCCTGGCTCTAGGTCCAGGTCTCCATCCGCATGTTCTCCCAGCTGTACCCCCATGGACAAGGTGATGTTCCCCCATCACACAACCACCCAAGCCCATGCTCTGGGGTGAAACACACCCAGCTACCCATGTTTCAAAGCAAAGCCAGGCCCTTTGCTCACCTGGTCAACCATCACCACCAGCACAAACTGCGTTATCTTTGCAGGGATCCTGTAACCTGGGCTTTTAACCACGTCGTTTCTTCCCATCCTGATGCTGAACGAGCAACAATTTGGTCTACAACCAATGCTCCATGGACCCTCAGCCGAACCAGAACAAGCAAAATTGAGTTTTTTGAGGTTTTGCCCCCAGGAGGGGGTGACCCTAGCCCTGCCACCTCTGTGGGTGACCGCTCAAATAGACGCTTCTTCTCTGATCCCAAGTCAGACCTGGTCTTCCCCACCCATGGTCTGAGAGATCCTACAAGTCCTCAATCCCCGCTCCTCTGCAGCCTTCAAACATGAAGGGGTGGATAAATCTCCTAGATGCTGCTGGCTTGGTTTATTTCCAGGGCTCCTCCTGTTACATCCCTTGCAATATTTACCTTCTGAGGACTTTAATGCTGGCACTACTCAGATGCAGAATGGCAGCACACACTCCTAATTGTACCCCAGGGTATGGCACTAAAAGATAATGTAGAACCAAAAGAAAACAAAAAAATAGAGAAAAAAGAAAACTATCAGTTGCAAAACATTTTAAAAATAAAAGAAATCCAAAACACTGGGTGTCTTTGAGATGGCATAATAGGACCTGAACAGTAACTGATCTTTAAAATAACATCCTTCTTCTGACCAAGAGGAAAGATAGTGAGCTAGCAAAATTCCTTTTCATTTTAAAAGAGCCTTTTAATAACCTGAGCTCTGTTTGTGTGGATTGGGGTTGTGACAAGGACAAAGTAATTCACTTAGTGTCCAAACCAAATTCTATTTAGCCCAGCCCCAAATAATTAACATCATTCCTTGCAATCAGGTCCTCAAATTCCTCCCTCCGATAACCTGCACTAAGTTAGATGGTGGATGAAGAATAAGAGGCTTTTGGTTAAAACTTCCCCTTGTAGTGCTCAATGCACTGTAACTCACAGTTGAGTTTGCTGCATTTTCCTCCTTACAGACAACCCACAGGTGACTTCACTAAAATAAAGCATCTTTGGTTTCTTTAATGAATACACCACCTCTAGCCTACTCCACCTTTTTTTTTTTTTAAAAAAAAAAAAAAAGAGGATTTCCCCCCAAAAAAACGTGTTAACATTTTGCACAAAAATATTTTCAATCTGAACTCACTTTTAAGGGAGAGTTTCAGCTGGAGACAATTAGGAAGGTCAGGAACACAACCCAAAAAGCAGAGGGGAGGGACAGAGAGCCCACTATACAGGCATTTAGCATGGAGCGTGTGGCTATACACAGCAAAGCCTATGGAACTGGCTGGGCACTTAGTATCTCACATAGGAATACTTGTACATGTGGATCCTTCAACAGGAACTAGTCAGCTTTGGTTTCAGGGATTTTTGCATCATGCTAGAAAACAAATATTTTAAGTGCAAACTAAAAAAGTACATCCTCTCGCCTACTTGTGGCTCATAGTATATACAAAGTGCGTGAATGCATGGGAACAAGAGAAAACAACTGGAAACAAAGCTAAGTATAACCCAAGGTGAAGCCAAGTTGTTTGTTTTCATTACTAAAACCCACAGAAAAGAAATGCAAAACGAAACAGCCCAAAGCCAACGGTGCAAATCACATTCAGTCAGAGGATTTTCCGAGGGTAAATGTTTGTTTTTATCCTAGCGTGCTCAGGTCAGCTTGAATTTATGTTAATACCATCAACGGAGCAGCGCCAAAATACTCGCACTCGACAACCTGTAGGTTGGGGTTTTTTTGGGGTTTGTTTTTTTTTTTTTTTTTCTTTTTTTTCCCCTGAACATAAGTACCCAGCACACACCCCCTCTTTCCCATTGCCCCAGTATACACCAGTATAAACCTGCAGCACCTACAGCAACACTGATTTTTGGCCACAACCGGTGGAGACTGCAGACAGCCCAACACCGTCATTTATTCTAAGCATCATCTTCTCACAAAATCCCCTTTCTTCACATTTTTGTCTGCTGCTGCGAGCACGGTAGTGTTTGCCTTCCGGTTTGCCACCCCTTGCCTACGTTCCTCACCTCGCTCTCGTCTCTCTGTGCTAAACCTCTGTCCTGCCTGGTACTCGCAACACCAAGCTAATCATCGGTTGTGAATTTAATTAATGTGTTGTTTCTCCCTTCAACCAGATCGTTAATAGAGTTGATAAATCAAACGTGCCACTGTAGTCAGTAACACTGGATTTGTGATATTCCCCAGAGGACCGGGACACGTAAACCAAGGGATGAAATTCATTGAGACGCAAATACAGCATCCTTGTCGGTGACAGTCGGATATAATCACACTCCAGCGATGTGAGCATTATGTAAGGGAACGTTGTTCTCCGGCCTGCTCGACAGAAACGCCACAAGACCAATACAGAAAAACATGAAAACTGGCTTGCAATTCATTTCATACATCGCTTCTCATTCTCCTTTTATTTGTGCTGCCAGATCAGTAACATTTACTTTTGTTTCATAAAAGCTCAGGCAGAACACAATACCGATGGGGCAGTATTTTTATTTCTTTTAAATGGAGGATGGAGCCCTGTGATGGGGAACACTCTATTTGTCATACTCGAGACTGTTAGGGGTTTTTTCGTGTTGTGTTCCCCCCCTTATGACAACCAAGCTGACCCCTCGTGCACAGAGGTGCCTTCCCATCGCACCCCCTGCGTGTACCGCAGCTCCTGGTGTTAGCAAAGCCATCAGGAGGTTGTGATGAAAAGCAAATACCAAAGCAAAGGAACATATATAGCGAGCAACACATATAGCTAACATCAGCTTTAGACCAACCGGACTAAACCAGCCCCACAACAGCAAGCCTTAGACCCCCAGTCTCCACTGCAGATGTCCAGCACTGCAATATCTGCACCCTCACCACTGGCCTGGAGTTCACCAGATCCCACAGTTACTCAGTGCATAAGGTTTTGCACAGCCACTGGCCAGGAAGGAGCTATTGGAAAGTATCTTTTTTTAAAAAAAAACAAAAAACAAAACACAAAAACAAAACAAACAAACCTCTTCCCTATGAATCATGTGGCTCAGCTTTTCTTTCAGGTTTGTGCTGAGCAGCCTGGCGGGTTGACAGAACTTCCCATGGCTCAGAGCACCGGCAATGCAGGAAGCTCCCATGGTGAGCCCATTTCAATGCTAATGAAAGGGGCAAGGTGAAGCATGAAGGGAACACGCGTGGCCTTCTGGGCTCATTCACCCGACAGCACTGGCATCTGTGAAGCCAGAACCACCTTCATGTGGAGGACCTGGAGGATCAGTCCAAAAACACAAGGATCTTGGATGTGGGTCACAACCCCAAGAAGATCACAGTGGGTGCTCCGGGACACCAAGACTTAACAGAAGAGATGCCTTCCCCAGCAGGTCATGGAGATGCGGTGGGCAACGAGCAGTGCCGGGAGCACCCTTGAGAAACCAACTCTGCTTACATGCACTTCCAGGCGTAATTTGATGTGAGCACGATGGCCTTCACCAAGCACAACCCTTAATTAAGCTGAAGCAGTGCCTCAGCGGCGATGCAGCCAGGAGATTAATGTTACGGGTGGGATCATCTTGCCCGCTGCCCTGGCTCACGCTAGTTGGTGGGAAGAGACTGGCATCTTCCAAGGACCATTCATCTCCTCCTGGGATGTCTCAAGTAGCTGGGAAGAAATGCCCTCTGGAGGTACCGGTCCCTCCCCTGCACCGGCGCAGGGAGCCCCAGCAGCCAGCCCAGACAAGCCCCCTACCTGTTGGAGGGCTCAGCTCCAGAAGGACAAGTCTCGGCACGGGAGGCCTGCCAAGGTTCAAGTGCTTCGCAATTAACTTTCACAACAAACCAAAGCCTCAAGAGCTTTTAATCTCCAAATAAGCAGGAGATGTGGGACCAGGCCAGAGCTTTTTGTGCTCTCGTTTATGGACGAGGTGCTGATAAGGACCTCGCTGCTTTTTGTCTGTTTGCGAGCACATCCACACAATGGGAGCTCCAGTTATCTGCCCTCGTTTCCAGAGCAGGCTAACGAAGAAAGGCACGGTGTAGCTGTGCAACAGGTTAGAACACGGGGAACATTTGCTTAGCAGTTCAGCCTCATGCAAATAAGCTTAAACAAAATGCTGAAGAGCAAAGATAAAAATTCCAGAACAGGTACCATCCACAGCAAAAATCTACTGGTTGTGCTGCTGTTCTCCACCATAAAAAGAAATTAAAAATATTTTTAAAAATATATACATTCCTGAGTTCATCAGACAGTAGCTAATCTTCCCTGCTAGTCATCATTCACAAGAGGTGAAGTAACTTACAAAGCAAGTTGGTGCTTGCCTGAATAAACAGGCAGGACAGAAACTCTGCTGTGCACAGATCCCAGCCGGGCAGAATAACACACACCGGCAACGGCTCCTCATTGGGATTCTTCATCAGCGGCAGCACTTGTCACACAGACAGACACCGCACTCATCACAACCGAGTTCAGCGCCTGAGCAGCACCTCATCATGATAATACTTTTAATAACACCCAGAACAACCCGGCTGTGAACACCACGACTCTCCCGCACGCCCCTCCTGTCGCTAGGAAATGGAGCTGCCTGCCCCAGCACCCGAGCACACACGCCGTCTGCTGCTTCACCCGGCAACGTTTTGGCTAAAATTCAGAAAGAATTTGCTGTATATCGCCCAGGACAATATTCACTCAGTTCGAGCATGAGGGCGCTGATAAAATACAGTTGTTTGTGTAGCACTTGTACTGGGATCTATGGGCTCTGGTCTGGACAGGCTCCTGTAACTCCCCGCTGACGTTGATGGGAGCCGTGCCGGCGCACGGAGGCAGAAATGCACTTTTTGGCCCTGTATACATACTGAAAAGGGTTCTCGCCCGGTACAGAGAGGTGCCTGCAAAAGCCACAGGGCAAGGGGATGAGCTACAGGCAGGCAGTTGACATCCTCCTCAACTTAGTTTGAGCCTCAGCCAGAGCATCTGTGGTACCCTACACCTTCCTCTCCCCACCTTTGTCCCCTAATAGACTGGAAAAAAGGAAAACCTTTGTGCTTTTATCCTATATTCATTCAAAGTTCTGCACTGGTTTATTTTCCTTACCGTTTTTTACTAATTTTCAACAGAACAAACGATGAAAACTTTTTGGCGATGTTAATTACCAACTTAATACTGCTCTCCTAATGACATACACAGATTTACGATGAGATCAGAGCAGCTCTGCTAATCAGGGATAAACCTAGTATACTATAGAGGGTTATACTTTTTTATTGGTCTTTCTTGTTGGTCTAATTAATGGTATTACCCTCTGAACTGTGTACACACACTTAAAGAAATTCAAGATACGCTGAAAACACACCACAGGGGAACCAGAGTATGTTTAATAATTTCCTACCAGTTACCTCCAGCACTACGTCCATTCATGCCATCCATTTGTAGCCAGCAATATCTAACTTGCCCTCCTTACTCAAGATACTTGGTTTGGTAAGTGTCTTTGACCACTGACATAAAAAAAAAGCATGAGCAAAATTATCTTCAGAGCATTGCTCCACTTTTTCCACTTCCCCTCTCCTCACCAAATTGTCACAAAGATATCAACACTCATTTGCTGATTCAAGTCCAGGAAAGATGCAAAACATTGCTGCAAAATAAGCTTGTACTTGCATCAGCAGTAACAACCAAAAATGAATTCGCAAATGAGAGCTACCTCGCAAAAACTGCAGTTAAGCAAAATAACCCCCAATTTGGAGTCTTTATGTACAGCTGCAACTACAAGGAACCAGCATAAATCACAGCAAGTCTTCAAGGCTTGGCTAATTTTCCTTCTCCAAGAGAATCCAAAAGCTCAGCTGCTCCCAGCTGGGAATATGCTGGAGGATCAAACACCGGCATTTTTGAAGGTATCTGGGTGACTGCAAGGACCAGCCCAAGATGACGCTGGGCATGAGTTCCTGCAGCAGGTATCTATCAACCCCACAGCCAAAGCACATCCTGACCAACAGGCAGGTCCCTGCAACCACACGGCTGCCAAAATACCTCACCAGACCTTCCAGCCCCATGGGCATGGATGGGGCAAGGAACTGGCTCAGGTCACCCACGTTCTCACAGAGTTGGTAACCATCTCCTGGCGTAAAGATGGCACCAAGGAGTGGAAATGACCCTTTGAAATTAAGGGAAATGAACCTTAGAAGCAGCACCAAACTCCATGTGTCCAAGAACCGGGTATATCAGCACATGAATAAAGGCCCTGAGATAGGCTGCAGCCCTGCAGATCTACACCCAAATACTGCTCCCAAGGCCATCCAGGAAGGGTCCCTCACCAACAAGGATTTACTTGATTTGTCCCTGCGCAACATTCACATCCACTGGAAAACATGACCGTGCAAAGTCAGGTTTGACTAAATTTTGTGATGAGGTCAAAGGTGTGCATGCTGACATCACGGTAGCGACAGGCTGTCACTGGCACACCAGCCAGCTCCGCTCATTTGATGTTATCTGGATCATTTAATGCTGCCAACAAGCGGAGTTAATGCCTTATCTGCACATGGGTTTTTAATCCTGCAGGGTGGTCATTACCACCTTATTGTTGGACTAATTAACAGGCAGAGCTATCGTGGCTTTTTTTTGCATGCTTCCCCCCCACACCAAAAGTAAAACAAAATAATCACAACCATATACCCAGATTTAGCACTGGGCTATTTCCAGGAGCTACAGACGCTCTGGTGCGCAGCAGTCCAACCCCAGCAGCGCAGGGAACACTACAGTCCACAAACCACAACAGCATCAAATAAACCTCAGCCCAAGATAACGTGGCTCCATTTAAATGAAAAAGAAAAGAATCTTTAAGGAACCTACAAGGTATTCAAACCTATTTAGTAAAGTGCTTTCCATTAATCTTGTCATACGTGTAGTGCTGAATCAAAGACGTTCTGCCGCTGCAGAGCAAATGTGCCCATCAGAGGAATTATGCCCAAAAATCAAACGGGTCCCTAACGAATGCACTCGGAAACCACAGTGATAAGCAGGGTGTAGAAGATGTGTTAAATTAGATCATTTACCAAAATACCCTGGAAATGACGCATGTCCAAGGAGGAACAGCACATAAAAAGGTTCTCTGCAAAGGTGGTGAAGATGCCAAGTGCTTTCTGAAGCTTTGCTCTGCCTGGAAGCCACAGTAAACTGTACTTGGTGCTGCACTCGGACCAACCTCAGCAGCTGCCGGCGAGGTGCCTGGGGACCGCACGCCTTGCCCCGAGGACAACAGCCACTGCAGACTTTTACACGACTCAAGTCCCAGAGCTGGACCAAAGCCACACAATGACATGGACAGGAGAATATAGGCAAGGAGGACAAGGTGCAGCTCCCAACACCTGTTCCAGCTCCCAACCTCTGTTCCAGCATGCCCCATTTACCCCTTTCTCTCCCTTTGAAGACTGCTCATCCAGCACCTCCTGAACTGGGGCAGACAGCACTGGGCACCAAGCAGGGGACATCCCCAGGAGGAAGATGCTCAGGACCAGCCGGTGGAGAGCTGCTCAGCTCCCCTTTCTTCCCAGGCTTGTCCCCACTGTAGCCTCTCCCAGCAGCTCCAACAACCCACCGAAAGCATCGTGTAGAAGAGCATCAGGACTCCAGGGCTTTGCAGGAATCCACCTTGAAGCTGACACTCAACAACTGCCCGGATACCTTGTAATTCAGAAATCCTGCAGCATTTTTGCTTATAATATAAGACACTACTCCGAAATACACCTTCACGGCATTAAATAGAGCTGAAGAGGTGGCCCTTCTACAGTTTCTCAGGCCCACGCCGCTATGAGCTTTTTATTTTGATGGCTTTTCCCACAGGAGCTGCACAGCTTCAGCCCCACCAACTCCCGCTGCTCTTCATGGAAATTTAGTAACTCCTTTAATCAGCCCTCTCGCCCTAAACTGTCAGTTTTGGACCTCTCTCTCCACCCCAAACAGAGATCACAAAGGAAACCGAAGCTCATTTGAACAAAACGCTGCACAGCTTTAAAACGAGCTCGGTTCCCAAGGATGACAGCAACGATCTTTGCAGATTCAATTATATGATGCAAATGTGGCGGGGAGCACACCGCGTCTCCGCCTGGAGTGGTTCCCCCTCCCCTGTCTGAGCCATCACTTTGGCAGGAAAGAAATAATGACAAATTTGGGCAAAGCCGTTTAACAACTCCGGATACATTACAGGGAATATAAGAGTTCAAGGAATTAACGTTAAGAACCTCCAGGTGGATAAAAAAAAAAACAGGTTTCACCTGAGCAGATAATGCAATAATTGACAAACATAAAAGCAGATAATTGGGAGCATTTAAGGCTAGAAAAAACAATGCTGAATGCACACAGAGAATATTTCGCCATCGCAGGAGGAGGAATCTGTTTTCTGAATGTGCTGCTGTCACGTGAAATCCCAAAACAACGTCGCTCAGCTCCAAGGGAGCATGCGATGCCCAGCGAGTAACTCCGAGCTGGGCTCTGCCCTTCCTTGCACCCTCAGCGAGGAGTCGCTGCAGATGCGCACGGCTCCCAGCCGAAAACAGATCCCCTAAGGTCTTCTCCAGCAGCCCCGCTGTGCCCAGACCCCATGCAACAGGCTGGGACAGCCGTGCCAAAACACGCTGCACCCTCCTGCCTTTCACATCAGAGGGCAGCTGCTATTCAAACTTCAAAATGCAGCTGCATTTGGAGATTTTCCTACTGAAAATCTCAGTACAGTCCACTAAAACCTTTACAGCAATCCTTTAGGTTTCCTTTAAGATGTTCTTTTTCCCCTCCTGCAACTTACGAGAGCATCTAGACCATCTAAATCTAGACATCAAAGGCAAGTTCCTCAAATCTATTCCTCAAATCAATTCGCTTTGCTTTCCACCCCTAATACAGCACATCTCCCTGGAAAACAGGCAAACACTTCCCATGCTTGTGCGCCTACAGCAAATTTCAACTCACAACAGTATCTTACAGCAAATCAGAAATATCCGGAAAAACACAAATAAATACCGCTTTATGACGGGAGGGCAGAGACTGCTCAAACCAGCCCAGGTACCAAAACCCGAATCTTACAAAGACCTTTTAACGCAGCCCTAAAGGGTGTGCGACGCTCTTGTGCGCACCTAAACATAAACATAGCACCAAACTAAGCAGTTTAGGATATTCTGCTGTTGAAAGGGAGCAAGGGAAGCTGTTACTCAGGGCAATTAGCCTGCTGCACGAATACTGCCCACACTCAGTGCCGGGCTTCCCATTCAGCCCATCAGCAAAGGCCAACGGTGACCCCCGCACCATTTTCCCAGTTAATTTCCAGGGGAGGATGACGGACATTTTGCTTAAAAATAAGTTGGAGCTGAAGTGTGCGGGTGCGGTGCTTATTAAAAACAAGCAAAGCTGGAGCAGAAGCGTGGGGGTGCGGTGCCAGCCCTCATTTATCATAATCTCTGTGCTTAAATGGCACACGGCCTCGCGCGCACTCCCGATTGAATAACCCTCCCGTCGTAAGGTGACCAAGGGATTTGGTTGGCAAGTTGACCCGCTGGCTAGTGCGGGTTGTTACTAACAGGAAGGCACATCCACTTCCGCAAACGCCACGTTTTATACGAATTAAAAGGCAAATGAAAATAGAGACTTCAGTCTCAGAAAGGCTTTTGGTTACAAACCCCAAATATCGGCAATGGCCTCAATCTGCTGGAGCAGAGGCACAAGCTCCATTTCATCTTCTCTGCAAAAAAACCCACTTCTCCACAGCAATGTCAGCTCTCCGGGTTTGATGGCTGTTGCAGAAACGAATCATGGAAAAACCTAAAGACAGGCAGCAGCATGGACTTGTGCTCACCTGCTGCCTTTACACCCCACACATGATACGTGTTCACACCAAATATTATTCCCCGCCCCTCCCAACACATGCTATTTTCTGCAGAAAGGCGATTTAACTGCCCAACGAGGGAAGACACATGCTCTCACAAGAGAGGCGGTGATGGAGAGATTCAGGATTCTCCTTTGGATACCACCCAGCGAAGCAGGACAATAAAGTAGAGACTGCACAGGAGAGAATTTTGTCCCCGGGGACGGCGGTAGCAAAGGCTGCGACACACCAGCTCCCCATCAGGTAACCCCAAAGGTTCAGCTCCCAGATGCAGCCTCTAAAACCTGTGAAATTTTAATTTAGATGGAAAAGCGGCATGAAAAGATGCAAGGCAGAATGACTCCGTAAGGCCCGAGCAGGGCAAGAAACAGATTTATGGATGCCCTCAGAAGAGATGCTGTGTCTAAAAAAGCTTGCAGAAGCAGCAAGAGACACGGGTGATTCTCCAAGAGCAGGACGCAGCCCAGCCCTGGACCGCGCCTGCAGCAGAGCATCACTCAGTCCCTTTTCCTTCTTCAACGAAGAGGTTGATCCTCTCCCAAACACTGCGTCTCCTGGGTGCCCGGAGGAGATCCATGACACCTTTACCATGGCACCACGCTTCCCTTCCTCTTTCCGTGGGCATCTCTGCTCCCATCATCCGAGGGACCTGAAAGCAAACTCTAGCTGCGGCACTGCACGTACGCAAAAATCTGTGGCTAAGCACACACCTGAAAAGCAAAACTGAAGAGCTTTTTCCATTTCTAAGGGCAAACTCGGCCTGGCCCGCTGAGGCTCTGACACCACACAAGTGTCACAAATCCTAATGACAAAAGCCCATTTCTCATCAGGTGCTCCAGGCAAACCCAGTTCTCTGCTGCAGCTCATCTTCTGCACTCAACACCAGGTGGTCTCTGCAATTTAGCAATTTTCTGACACAGACATATCGCTTCATCAGCCACGGTCAAAAACCAGAAACCTGCCCCAAAAGCCACCCACACCAAGTCTAACTGGCAGTTGGGAGCAGTCAGCCTGCATTCCCATCCTGGTGGCTCCTTGCAGGGATCCGGGGAAGGAGAGGACTAACAAGATTAGAGAAATAAGCAATTTATCAGATTACTGAAGCCATGCAACCAGAGCCCGGCTGAGGGGCGCTGGGCTATCAGGATGTCCCTGGGAGCCACCGCCTCCAGCCAGTGTCACACTCAATCATAATCAATACCTCGGCAAAGTTGTTCTTACCCAGCGACGCATTGTCCTCCTATAAAGCCTCTGTTATCTTAGGTCCCCTTGGTTCACAGCCTGTCACCATCGCTCAACCTCAGCCTCTCACCCCGGGGGTGGCATCCCCAAACCCCCACCCTGACACCCCCCCAAGCCTCTAATCACCCTCCCGTGGCCAGGGGTGCGCAAGGAAGACCCCGGGAAGAGCTCTTCCTCCCCTCTGCAACCCCTGCAAACAAACTGACTACAAAAAGGACTTCAGCCAACGCTTTCAAAAGCAGGTATCCAACGTCTGTTCTGGTGGGGCAGCCCAGACCTGCTGCTTCTTTTTCTTTGAAGAAAAAAAGCTACACCCATTCCACCTCCTGCTAACGCAGTACACATCTCCAAACACCAAAATATGGATTTGTCTAGCTTGAGGTCTCCAGACCTGTTGCTTCCACAAAATCCGTCTCAACACCTGAAAGCATCAGGCATAAAGACCCAAGCAAAATTAATTATACAGCAAGAGAAAGCAGGAATAGATTGCAAAGCAATGAGGAACAACTCCCTGAGCCTCCAGCATCCCATGGGTGAGGACATAGCCTGAAAAACGAGGCCTCCGGTCGACCCATTCCCCAGGGTTTCGTGCTCAGCAGTAACCGCAGCCTGGCTCTGCACGCTGCCCTACGAGCGCTCCGGTTCCGCAAGCTGCTGCGTCAGTAGGGAAGGCTCTTATCTCACGTTTCGTTGTCAACAAGAAATTATGAGAATGGAATTTTAATAAGCTGGAGACTGAAGGTTTGCTGCAGAGCGTGCTAGCGCTGAAGTTTAGCGCCTAATTTATTGCGATGTACTTCAGCCCTGTTCGGTACAAGGAGAGGAGTAGGGACCGCTCGAGGAAAGGCACTTGCCCTCGAAGGCTGGGCAATGAGCCTCCCCGGCTGCAAAGCCTCTTCTGGCAGCTCCGAGAGTCTCATACTAAGGCTGCAGATTTTTCTGCATCACCCAGCTCCGGTGCCAGAGAACACCGAGTTTACTAATGTATCTGGAATAACGAAGAATAAGTAAGGGGAGGAAAGGCTGTCCTTTTGGAGGATACCCAGCCCCACCAGTGATACGTGAAAATGCCTGAATCCAACAGACAAAATTGCCCTTAATCTTCCCCAGGTTTAAGACCGGGACCTGTTTATAGCTCCCTCTCCCCATCTGCAAGTCTAACACCAAACGTCTTTGAGGTCGTGCTACAAACCGGGGAGTCAGAAACCCTGGATTAAGTCCTCCTTCAGCTTCAGAGTTTACTTGACCATACTCATCCTCAGGAGCTTCACCAAAACTCCCCTGGACAGGCCCTAAAGGAAAGAGAATCTAAATATTATGCTAACCACACCAGATGAGGCTTTTGAATATGAAAACTCCAGAAAGGATATTTTAAATTAATGTCTTCGAAAACTAACATGTAATGGGGACCTGCAGCCAGTTCCTTGCATCCAAAACAACCATGTGAATATTGCCATGCATAAATTTATCTCCCGGTGCACGCGCATGAAACTAATTTCTCCCTCACCCCATGAACTACGCAGGACAGAGGTAAATAAAGTAGGAAATGGTTAGAAAGAGTAACAAGACAGCGAGACCGTGATCTTGCAATAAGCTTGGTGCAAAAATGATCCAGATACCCGACTGGACAGCAGTATCCAAACTCCTCAGGTTCCTTTACGGTATCAGCTCTCAAGCTCTGGAAGAACAAATAGCAGGGAAGATTTCTGAAAAGATGAAAATGGTACATTTTCAACAGCCTGAGATGATTACTCGCAAAATAACAACAGCACAGAGGTAACTGATTGCCTCCCGGGCAAAAGTCAAAGTCTTTGCATTGTAGCTATGAAAGTGTACAGAGATCAAAGAGAAAATTCTATTTTAGGCTGTCACAAGCACAAAGGTCCTCCTGGCCCTTCGGCATCACCAACTACCAAGACACCACTGAAATCTTCCTTATGCTGCACGTGCCCAAGATCACTGCCCAGCAAAGATGAGAAATCCTTTATTCCCAGAGCAGGGTGCAGCTCCTGCACCCTTCCCAGCTGAATTTCGGCAGCATCCATGCAAACCCCACCATCGCACCCCAGCTTCACGCAACACGAGCTGGGACACATTGGTGACCACCTTGTGCCACCCACACTCTGAAACAGGAAGCGAGAGAAGCCAAATGCCGAGTGAGCTATTATTAATAACACTTCGCTATTGATTGCACTTTACATCTTCAAGCACTTTACCAACATTAATTAAGGTGTTTTCCATTTAATGCTGGGAGGAGACTAAAGCAAAAAACATGAGGCGAAAGGGACCAATCGCCTGATTCGGCACGGCAAGTCCTTGCAGCCAAACTTTGGACTTCCCCACAGATAGTGCTTTTACTCAAACTCCAGAAAACACAGGTGTAGATTCAGCAAAGACCCTACGCCAAAAGCCCAGAGGTGCACGCAGCACAAAGCCGGGGGGGGGAGGCGCAGCTGACCACAAAGCTGCAACAGCGATTGCTGGGATGCTCTACCTGCATCCCCCCCATCCTCACCAGCATCCCACCCCACAGGGCGCAGGCACGCCTTTTGCTTGCAAGTGATTCAACCAGTATTAATTCAAACCAGAATTCAAACACAAGGGTGCTGACACACGGCTCCGGCGATGTTACCGGGAGCTGCCTGTAATTGCTGTGCGAAGCGCCGGGGACATGAAGTATTGATTTCCACCCTGATCTGCATCCAGGTTTAGACGGAGGCTGCAGCCAAAATACTTCTTCCAGCAAACTCGCCGTTTAAAAAAGACTGTCAGGACTGAGAGGTTGGAATGATTAACACTCACGCTAAGGACTGTAACAACATACAAGTTCCATTCCTACCTACCTACGCACGCCCACCATCCACTCCTGCTCTCCCTCTTTGCTGAATTCTTCCAGTTTTGTTTTAAATTACGTAAAATGGGCCCTTGAAGCATACCTCACCACTGCAAAAATAGCGCATTATAGCAGAGAAAACTCTCCGTGTGCACAAAAGGGGCAGAGTTATTACCTCGAGCTGTCTCAAGCTGCACCATAATTGGACAAATAACACATTTCACAAACTCAGTATTAATTACTGACTGAGCAGAGCAGGGAGGCACACATTTACCTCCTTTCACGTGACTTGGGACTAACCTGGAGCACCTGCCTGCAGCGATGAGATCACCGAGCTCCTTCCCACCACAGGCAAAGCGACCTGACAATTCTGCCACGTGCTTCTCCACCAGGACCAAAGCAGATCCCCGCCGCAAACCCATCAGCCACCCCAGCACCACCGCCAGCGTATCCCACGTTGGCACTTGCAGGTAAGCAGCTGCCCACCCAAATCACCAGCCTCCTGCCTTTAACATATTCACGCTGGCAACCCTCCCACGGTGAAGACGCACAGCAGCAGAGTTATTCAGAGATACTTGTTTTCACCCCATCCTTCTCAACATCATCTCAAAATCCTGGAGGAAAAGCATAAGGCTCGCTACAGGTATCTCGGGCAATGCCTGTACAAACACAGCGCGATGCAGGAGAGCGTTTCTAGCAGTACATAAACAACAGTACCAGGCTCAGGGAGGAAACCCAAAACAGAGAGTGAACCTAATCAGCGGGTCTTTCAGAGACCAAGTACTCTCCCCCTTCTCCTCAATAAGCACAATGAACACAACGCACTTCAGATGCAATTTTACACTTAACTGATTGGCTTCTGTTATAACACCAGTGGCACGTAGCTGGATATATCCCATTTTAAATAATAGCTTCTTAAGCTCGTGGGGAAGGAAAAAAAAAAGCACCTACAGCTACAAGGCCACAGAGTCACACCTCATTAGGGAAGCGTCCTCCCTCCTAGCTCCTAGACACCGGCATGCTGAGCCAAATCTGCCAACTTTAAGGAGGGGGAAGATGGAGTGACCCCTCCAGCAACTTCAGCAGCCACTGAAGGTACCGCTTTGGCACCCAGCTAAAGCCAGGACCACTCCTGGCCACTGGTCACAGGGACCCCCCAACACCTGGCACTTCAATTTTCACTCTGAAGGGCGTGTATAGTTATTAAGCAGAAGGGCACACATTTTGGGGAACAGAGCACATTTCTTTGGCACCGCTACAGTGTAGCGACCGTTTTCCAGCATGCTAACAGTAAAGGAACCCAAAGAGGAGTTATTCCATTGCTCAGATTGGAAAACCTCTGAGAAAACAAAAAAAGAAACCCTGACCCTTGAAGAACCACACACACATCCCTCCCTTGCCGGGGCATGCTGTGGGAACAAAGGCACTGCCCACCTGCAAAAACACACACACGAGTCTCCAAAAGTCTCCTGGAGAAGCAGTAAAACACAGTATACCCACAGAAATAAGGGCGTGTGCGAGCAGCCAAAGGATTTTACCTGCTTTTCTAGCTGGAAGGCTGCATTTCCACACTCACGCTGATGCCCTCTTACAGCGCGTCACCAGCTGCATTCCTGATCCCCCCTGCTCTGGCAGGGGAAGACCAAGACACCCTCCTTCTGCCTTTTCAGCAGATTTTTTAATAAAAGAAAGCGCCTCGATAGCCTGGATGTGGTAGATGGTCCAGTTCAGATTATACCAACGGGCACCTATGCATATCCATTTGGAAAATACCTGACCGCACACGTAACTTTACTCCTCGTGTACCTGCAGCTACTGGGAAGCTCTGCTGGGTCCGGCTCCTGCCGCCCAGCAAACCCACCTGCTGCCGGATTAACTTTGTTTAACAAGTGGAATTCACGCACCACACCCCCGGCTCCCGAAACGGCAGAATACAACAAGCTGGATGGAACAAATCCACAAATTAATCCCTCTAAATCAATTTGCATTAATGCCACCAACAGCAATAGCAGCCCGCCGGGAGCAGCGATGCCCACCAAGAGCTCCGCTACCTTTAAAAAGCTACAGCTTAACCAAAAGGCGACTTGTTAAAATAACGCCTGACCACCATACCAAGAGATAACTCACAGTAAGTAACAAGAAAATAACAGCTAGTGACATTTTTATCATGCAGGTGTAAATTCTGTTGTTATCGGGAAATGGGGAGCGGGGGTGTTGCATTATTGCTAATCCGACACCAAGGCTGCTCCGGAGTGAATTTGTCACACAAGCCTGCAATTATTTGATAAATAAATATATATATATATA